>JAVQJS010117435.1:0-22500 GCA_036024795.1 Galaxias rostratus | reverse complement strand
GGTCGATGGGGAAGAAGCTGACGGTGGCGTTGTATTCTGGGCTCATGTTAGCGATGGTGGTCCGGTCTGGAGCCGACAACTGGGACACGCCCGGCCCAAAGAACTCCACAAACTTCCCCGCTATTCCAGCCTGTCGCAGGTGCTGCGAAAACAAACAGAGATCCAGCCCATCGGCTCGCATTCAGTCCTGTATCTTTAGATTTCAAGTTACAAGACGAACTATTCAACTCATACTAATACACAGAGCAATGCAACATTTAACTTATGATTAGATGATGATGATCATCATCATTATTATCAAAGTGTCCTTCAATATCAATGCCCTTCTCAGATGTGGTGCCAATGCCCCAAACTGGATCCCTCTTCTCTATTGTGTTTCATTGGACTCGTCTGATAAGGACCTTAAAACCAGTTGGGACAGAGGAGAGCGGTTACCTTGGTGATGGCCAGGACGATGTCTATGGAGGTGGTGAGGGTGCTGATGCTGCCCACCAGCCGACAGCCCACCACCTGGGGCAGCGTCATGGCGACGGGCTGGCCTAACATCACCGCCTCCGACTCGATGCCGCCCACACCTGAAGAACACACACACGCACGCACGCACACGCACACAGCACAGAATCAGCATCAGCTGGATGTAAGGTTCTCATTAGTTGTGTAAGTTAGTGGATTTGAAGCATTTGTGTAGTACACTTTGGCTTAGCTTATTAGCAGTAGATCACTATGAGGGTGGTCTTCTTTATATGTATAAGTTAGCTTATTAGCAGTAGGGTGGCGCTCTTTAGGTGTATAAGTTAGCTTATTAGCAGTAGACCACTATGAGCGTGGTCCTCTAAAGGTGTACTAGCAGTAGACCACTATGAGCGTGGTCCTCTATGGGTGTACTAGCAGTAGACCACTAGGAGGGTGGTCCTCTAAAGGTGTACTAGCAGTAGACCACTAGGCGTTCCTCACCCCAGCCCAGGATGCCCAGCCCGTTGACCATGGTGGTGTGCGAGTCCGTCCCCACCACGCTGTCCGGGTACAGGAAGCCCTGGTCCTCCTGGACTACTCGGGACAGATACTCCAGGTTGACCTGGTGCACAGCACCCACATCTGGGGGAACGACGTTCACCTTCTGGAAGGTTCTGGAACACCACTGGAGGAGGAGCAAAGCATCCGTACAGGTTCGGGATATTATCAAACGAGTTTAACCGTGTTGATAGCAGAAGAATTGAAGTATTCGTTTCAATAGAATATGAGAGAGAACACAACAGCATAGCGCGAGGAGTTTAACTGCGTTTAAAAGAGAGATGTCGTGGACAGAAGAAGAATCAATGCAAACATCATATCCTATCATATTAACGGCAGCAGACAGACATGGTTTCACCTTAAAGAACTCAAGTCTCTCTTTGTTTCTGACCAGCTCCATCTCTTGGTTCTTCATAGCCGTTTCAGGTCTGCTAAGAAAAAGTAAAAAAAAAAAAAAATTTTTAAATGCTCTCTGATTCATATCACAACAGGTTACTAGAAAACACCCTGCTATCATATTGTCGGATGATATGAACAGCACGTTTGGTTGTGGAGGGCAGGACTCACTCAGAGACAGGCTGCAGGTGGAAGGGACAGAGCAAAGGGGTGTTCTCTATCTGTTGTGCTGCTGCTGGGGCTCCCCCTGCTGGGCTGGGGCTGTCACTGCAGCCCGCCTTGCTGCAGGTGCCCCCTCGCTGGCCGGCGCTACACTGGGAGCCGCCCCTGGATGGAGGTCGGGAGGAGGCTGCTGTGCGGCTGGGGGTCGGATTCTGGGCCGGCCCGTCCCCTCCCTCCGGGTTCGGAGCGTTCTGGGAGCCGCCCCTGGACGGAGGTCTGGAGGAGGCTGTGGGACGGCCGGGGGTCGGGTTCTGGGCCGGCCCGTCCCCTCCGCCCGGGTTAGGAGCGTTCTGGATGGCACTGCATAGGGAACGGGGTAATCAGAACCGGTGCTGAGCAGTAAACTGGACCACCTCAAACTGCCTCATTCTCAAGGGGACACAGGCTGACATCATAAAATATCCACTGTTTCATAGTGGCGCTGACAGCATCATAAGAAATCGAACATGTCCTTTATTAGATGTGATTTTATTACGTGCGCTTGTCACTTTACTTAAAACGTTTCTCTAACACGCTCTGTACACTTGTGGCTGCAACAATGTTAATTTCTCCGTTGTGAGACAAATAACAGGATTTCAATTCTGATAACAGCTGCCTAGGCTAAACTTCAAGCTTAACTCGTCAATTGACGGTCCGTTTAAACTTAGACCATTTTGAGGTCATGTGATCCTGACACCACACTGGCGTTTCACTGTCTCTGCCTGGTCTACTGTGAAGAGCTTGGTCACCAGACCACGGGGTAACACCCTCCCCCGTCAGCCATCCACGCCACAAGCGGGTGACACCAACCACATGGGCGGGGCAAACCCACCATTTGCTGAAGTCCACCTGGAGCGAGTGGTCCACGATGAGGTCCGTGGGACACGCGGGGTTAACCAGGCCGGGGTCCACTCCGTGGCGGGCCAGGGCATCTCTCATTGCAGCCAGGTCCACCATGGCAGGAATACCCCTGAGGAGGGAGAGGGAGAGAGAGAGAGAGAGAGAGAGAGAGAGAGAGAGAGAGAGAGAGAGACCGAGAGAGAGAGAGAAAGACAGAGAGAGACACACAGAGAGAGAGAGAGAGAGAGAGAGAGAAAGAGCGAGACAGAGAGAGAGAAAGACAAAGAGAGAGAGAGAGAGAGAGCGAGAGAGAGAGAAAGACAGAGAGAGAGAGACCGAGAGAGACAGAGAGAGAGAGAGACCGAGAGAGACAGAGAGAGAGAGACTCACACAGAGAAAGAGAGAGGCAGAGAGAGACGAACAGAGAGAAAGAGAGACACAGAGAGAAAGAGAGACACAGAGAGAAAGAGAGACACAGAGAGAGAGAGAGAGAGATACAACCAGTCAGATGAAACAGACTGACAGCACTGTGAGAACTCAAGCTCACCCCTCGAGCTGTAGACACGGTGGATATGAACGCCATCATGTCCACGTGGTGCTCGGCACGCTGACGTGAACTCACGTGAAGTCCTGCAGGAGGACCCGGGCGGGGTGGAAGGGCACCTCGGCCTCGTTCTGCTGCAGGCGCCAGTCCAGAATCTTCTCCACGTCCTCCTGCTTCACGTAGAAGCCGTCGCACTGACGGACGGCCGCCTCCAACAGGATGCGGATGCAGAACGGCAGCTCGTCTGCCCGGAGAGGACACAGAGGTCAGAGGTCACAGTCGGCGCTGCTTTCAGACAATCACACTTCATTTTGATCTTCAATATTTCATGTGAGATAATTTTTTATTATAATTATTTTTTAAACCAAGTGAGATTAGAATGTTTATAAAATCCCTCCCCACTTTAAATTCATTTGGGTATCCCTTGAATCCAAAAACCTACCTACTAAACAACGAATATTAATAATTAGGATATTACAACTAAGCAAGTTTATGCTGAGATAGGGTTTGGTTTGTAATGTCTCTGAACATATTGGTGTCATATTTTAAAAATGCAACATCACGACACAACAAGCGTTTAGGGAGGCTAATAGTTTGTGATGAATCAGCGTGTAACGTCTGAACTTACCATATCTGGGATCATTCAGTTTCTGTGGGTTCACGTATTTGAGGCTGCTACCTTCCAAGGTCTCAATCAGGTGTTTGTACGTGTCACCTGCAAGCGGGGACAAAGGTAGAGATCGTTTTGAAAACATTATGCACGCCAAGAAGGAGGGTTTTCAGCAGTATAGAATCAAAGAGAAACTGTAATAAAGGCCCCATATTAAATCAAACTCAACGATCCCCTAAGGCAATCTCCAACGTCTTGTTTTTGCCACTCCCAAAACGATTAGCAGAAACCAGGCTGTGTTTACTGTTCACACAGTGTCAGCAAAAATGAATGAGCAGGTCAGCCATTTGAAGTGCTCTAGACCAAATTGCCATGGTGGAGGGTTCTCCACTCATTCTTCTCTGCTTCCATTTAACTGACACGTTTTGTTGTGGAGGACAGGATTCAGTGAAAGAGACAGGCTGCAGGGGGAAGGGACAGAGCAAAGGGGTGCTCCCCCTGCTGGACTGGGGCTGTCACCGCCGCCTGCCTTATTCGATAAAGGAATCAACCTTCATCAGGACACTGCAGCTCCATCTTATTTGATTTTTATGGCAACAACTAAACGGAAACAGTCTGTCATGTAGGCTAATCTGTGATCCTCGCCTTACTTGAAAGACTAACATACCGAAATGATGAGGAAACTTCCATCGTGACCATAACACAGAGATGCCATTCACGGCAGCCAGGGAATGCCAGATTGAAAAACAAATCAACAGTTTACTTCCTGAATTTGAGACATGAAAGGACATTCAATTTAATGAGGACCTCAAACATAACGTGTTGGTTTCGATTTGGATAGCCCGGTCAATAAGTAAATTTCCACTATGATAATGCTTGTTCACAATGTGCAAATCTTGAATGCAGGGAGAAAAGTCGTTATCACTTTGATCACACACATCTTTATGAAATCCTAGGCTGATTAACGATGTTGAGATTGAGGAATTCCAACATCAAGTACATTATTGAGTGCCTCTTCATTCCCGTCAGTTACTCAGCTCCAGAAAGGGTTTTTACAATAGCAAATCGCCAGACACTGAGAATAATCATCGTCAACTTCAAAGGATTATGCACAAAGCAAACAATATTGCACCTACCAATATCCCAAAAAGTAAAAGGGGCAAAACACATTTCAATAAAACATTTTGAGCACTATTTGAAACACCAATAAGACATAATGATCACTGGTTGAAACACGCTTTATGGTGGGGAAAATTAAACAAAGGTTCCCGACTGCATATCGTAGTCCGATGCTGTTATAGTTTACCCTGTTTTGGGCCTAAAAAAGATAACCAGTCATAAGAACCTATTTCTATTTCAATCAACTTTATGATGCACGGACAATTATGGCCTTTATAAGGTGTAGACATAACCTACATGGTCACCAAGATTAAGGTAGCTAAAGCGGCTTCATAAATAACCGTTTAACGTGAAGAATGCAGAAATTGCACGAATGATGATGGCCATTCGCGTGCCACCCCAGTATTATCTTATCGCAAACCTTCATACCCCTAAGCAAAATGTCTAAGAAAGATTAACGCCTATGCTGGCTAGAAATATTAGCTAGCTATTAATAGAGAGGGGTATATGTTTCCGACGACAGACAAGGTTTTCGTATGCCTAGAAAGTTGTGATAGATGTCACGTCAGGTTACACAACCTAAGCGATTGCTAAGACTGTGGCAAAACGAGCTACATAGTAAAGCTAACTAACCATAATTCTCAACGCGTAGCGTTAGCTATAGCTTTAGCTTAGCGACGGTAGCACACGTTAGCTAACTGGAAGAGAAAAGTTCGATAATTATTTAGATAATATTTCATAGCTCTTTAGATTTTTTTCAACGAGTAGTTGTGGTCATTAGGATATAACCACATGTGCTGTGGTGAACATTTTAAATGTATGTTGATACTGTTGCTAATTTATACTGAATACGACATTTACCTTTAACTGAGGAAGTAAGCGCCATCATGACATCTGCAATCAACACGACTCGTTATGCTAAGATGGATCCTGTCCAATCCAGAAGGAGCAGCCGCAATCACACAATCTGCTTGCTTTAAAAAATAATTATTATTTTCACACAAACGCCTTTTATTATAGGCGTGAGGTTTCACTTCAACTAAGAGAGCTTCAAAGTTGATTTTACCGATTAGACATGGAACATCGCTCACTATAAGTCAATGACATGTCAAGAAATTGACCAAATACACACTATAATAAATATAATTTTCATTTTGTTCATGAATGGAAATCAAATAACAAGCTCGTTACGAACATCTGCAAAAAAAAAATCTTGAAATATTACCGCTATCCGCTTGACTGTCACTTTAAATGTTAAGCTCAACGTCACACCATTGGAAAATTTTCAAACACACATATATTTAGATATATATATATTATTCACTGGATTTTATTAGCATCCGCCACATGAACCGAGGTTTACTGTAAATATAACTTTTAAAAAAACAATTGTTTTCATGGCCGAAAAAAAAAAACAAGCACTGACTGACCTTTGCCCTTTCAGTCGATTACAACTTCCACTGTCTCTGCACTAGGCTAATTCAATGGTGCTAGGCCAAGGCGAGTCTAACTAAATGTCCTACAGTTGTATTTTGTCTTTGCTTGGCGGCATAAACTCGGTATGATGAATAAAATGATCTCCTAACAGGTACGTTTATTATCAAGGATAACTCTGAAGTCGATTATGGCAACTTTGCCTCTAAATCAGATTAGGAATTAAATAACTATCAATGAAACGTGAGTGTCATTACATTGCACGTGAAAACAATGCAGCGACGTCGAGTCTGTATAGGGTACAATGTTGCCAGTCAGACTGTCTTTGTAACAGCACTCGAACAGTTTCTGTCTCTTAACATGCGTAAGGTTTTGTTTGAGCCATTTAAAAATAAAATGTTCGAAAACTCGGCAAAGCTAGTCTAACGTTATCGCACGTGAGGCCGTTTCACCTTTCGCTGAACTTGATTTATGTAGCAAAGTTATCAAGGCATTTGCTTAGTTACTTCCGAACATTTACTTTACACATGTGATATTTTTTTATATCGCGTTGTTAGAACACAATGTTCCGATTGTTAAATTTACGCTATGTCTGTTGCTTCCTCTAGGCGGTGGAGGGGAACACCGAGTTCTCAGCGCATTGGTGGCTCTCGAGCCCGGCCAGCAGGCAGGAAGGATGGAGCAGAAACGCACCATCCAGATTATCGAGTGGGAGGATCTGGACAAGAGGAAGTTTTATTCGCTCGGGGTGTTCATGACCATGATGACACGGGCCACCGTCTACCCCGCCACCCTCATTCGCACTCGGCTGCAGGTACAAAAGGGAACGTCGCTTTACACGGGCACGTTTGACGCCTTCTGCAAGATCCTGCGCGCGGAGGGCGTGTGGGGGCTGTACCGTGGTTTTATGGTCAACACCTTCACGCTGGTCTCTGGTCAGGCTTACATAACCACTTACGAACTGGTCAGGAAATACGTGTCCCAGCACTCCTCTAGCAACACGGTGAAGTCTCTGGTGGCGGGAGGGTCCGCTTCCCTGGTGGCTCAGACCATCACCGTTCCCATAGACATTGTGTCCCAGCAGCTCATGATGCAGGGTCAAGGGGCACACCTCAGCCGCTTCAAAGTCAAACCCAAAATGATGGTGGCTGCTTCCAAGCGCAAAGTAACTTTCGGACAAACTCGTGAAATTATAAAGCAGGTGTTTGCTGCCGACGGTTTCCGGGGTTTCTATAGAGGTTACCTGGCATCCCTGCTCACCTATATCCCAAACAGCGCACTCTGGTGGCCTTTTTATCATTTTTATGGAGGTAAATATTATATCAATTAATTAGCACTATTAGAATAAACAATATTTATAGTAATATTATATTTTCATGCAAACAACACTGTTTGTAAATCTCTTTGGATTAAAGTGGTTGCTAAATTATATAATAAATCAGTTTATATTAAACGTTATAAAGTTATAATAAACCTCCAATCGAGGTTGATAAATCAGTGTAATCCTCACTTGAATCGTGTATTAAGCAGCCAGAGAATATATACATTTTATGTTGTTACTGATATTGTCCTATTATGTTACAAAAATAAACAAAGTGTTAGTCTTAAACTAGGACTGGTTGCTTGTTGTGATTTCACCACCATGAACTGCATGAAGTAGGGTTTCGTCGTGATAATGCTTTTCTTTACCCTTCGTGTGATGTTCCTCCCCAGAGCAGCTGTCTAAGATGGCCCCCAGTGAATGCCCCCACCTGCTACTGCAGGCCATAGCCGGACCAATGGCAGCCGCCACAGCCTCCACCATCACCAATCCAATGGATGTGGTGCGAGCCCGCGTACAGGTAACGCCGTCTCTCCCTCCCCACGCAACAACTTACCCTCCCCACCCCCAAAACGAGAAGTCCAGGACCCGAGAAAAAAAACACAGTGTAGGAGTGTCATAACAATGTCACACATTATGTATGATATGTCAACATGCAGCAGGACTCACAAAGTGCAAAGCCAGAGTTTAGGGTGTCGAGGTTACAAAGGTTATACATTTATTTGTTAATGGTCAATGGTCATTCAAAACTCTCTTCAAGTCTGTCTCGTCTGGAATTTTTTAAAAATATTTTGAAAGGAATGGGTGACTTATCCATTAGGCATTGTGAACATTTTGTAAATGTCTAAATTGTGTTATTTGTTTGCTAGACGTGGAAGGTGAAGCTGTTTTTTATTCTAAGAATGTGAATGTGTGTTAAAGGTAGAAGGTGAAGCTGTTTATTCTAGGAATGTGAATGTGTGTTAAAGGTCGAAGGTGAAGCTGTTTATTCTAGGAGTGTGAATGTGTGTTTCAGGTAGAAGGTGAAGCTGTTTATTCCAGGAATGTGAATGTGTGTTTCAGGTAGAAGGTGAAGCTGTTTATTCTAGGAGTGTGAATGTGTGTTACAGGTGGAAGGCAGATCGTCGGTGGTGGAGACATTCAGACAGCTTCTGGCGGAGGAAGGGGTGTGGGGGATGACCAAGGGTCTGTCCGCTCGCATCATTTCCTCTTTGCCCACGGCGGTGGTCATCGTGGTGGGGTACGAGACCCTGAAGAGACTCAGCCTCCGGCCGGACCTGGTGGCCTCCAGACACTGGTAAGCCCGGAGAGGCGCCGTCCGCGGCAACGCGATGCCATGGCAACGGGAGGACGGGGGGACCATGACTGTTCAATAGGATAAAAAAAACAAACACAAAAAAAAAGAACAGGAAGTGAGGTAGGACTTGTTGGACCTGGAGCTGACCCGGATCGACAGGCAATTAAAACCAGTCAATCACCTCTCCAATCCGTATTGTAATCTGGGATTGACTATTACGGTGTTTTGGAACTGTAATCGTTCTTTTAGGAACAGTTCAATGTTTGTCCACCCGGTGGTAGCACGTAGACAACATGATTATGGCCGTGATTGGTTTTAAAGTCTTCTATTTCTCCCATGGATACTTTTAAATGACTTGTTGGATTATTTTTAACGTGAATCGACTTGTTTAACCCCTCAGTGTATGACAATGTGAGAAAGTGAATGTTTGTTTTGATTTGGTAATTCACATTTTTAAGGCTGGACAATATCATTTATCACAATCGACACACACTGTCAACAAAGTCACCGTTATGATATGTAACAGTTTAAAACCGGGTCATTTAGCCGGGTCAGGTTGAAGCTTGAACCGTCAATATTCAATGACACTAAGCAGGAGCTCTGTAGACGAGAAATTCAGGGAACAGTTTTGATTTAATGACTTGCAGCCTGGTTGACTTTTAAACATTTTCTCCAAGTTCATCACTGTTTATAAATGCCTATTGTTGTAGACAGTCATTAATTACGCCTCAGAGTATTATTATAAATAAGGAAGTTTCCTGTCAATATTGTACATTTAAAAAGAAAATGATCCTAGCACCATGGAGGCTGCTTGTATTAACCAATGGCTTGGTGTGCATAGTATTTAGTCTAAATGTTTGACAAAACAAATCGCTGCACTATTGTCTAGTTAGTGCAGTAACGTTTTGAGTGTCACTCTCCTGTAAAAGATGCCACACACTACTGAACTATTGTGGTGGGCCAAGTATGTGATGTTTTAGTGCGTGCTACCAGCTCCATCTCAGTGTACACAGCAATGTATTTTCAATGTCCCACTCATTTTCCTGTTTGACTTCTGAAGTGGTGTGCTCATTAAATCTATGTAAAACTCACACGGGAACCATTACAGCCGTTTGATACAGACAATGGTTCCTCAACCAGTGTTTTGAATTCAGTAAAAAAACAATCTTTGTGACACACCTCCTTGCAATGTTTTTTTATCTGGATCTACATCCGCTCCCACAGTGCTAATTAACAACTGTATACGTTTTCTTTTTATTTCAATCTCTTATGATGTTTAAGGTGTGGGAACTGCTTTTGGGAGTTTTGAATATACCTATATATCTGTGGTTTTAATTTCAAAAGTAAGCACAACATAAATTATTTAAATATGTACACAGCGTTGACATTATTTTTGCTTGCTTTTGTAGGATCCTTTTTCCTGGCCAGCTGGCCATGGTTCATCTCTTAAGAAACTGATTAGCTGACAAAAATCATTTTTAAAGTCAGGGTAAATTCAGACCAACCTAATATTATATGAGGGGTTTAACTCTTCCTTCCCTACTATAGACCTATGGTGTGGCTTAACAATCAGAATAGCAATTTTCCAGCGAACAAAAATAGCCCCCTGACACGGCTGGAGTCCTACAAGCTAGGTCATTTATCTGTCCAGCAGGGGGAGCTCTAGACCACACTTCAGCTGTTCCTAGGTTTATGAAATTGACTTGATCCAATTTGATATGATGCATTTATGTGGTCACCATGAGAGACAGGTTGGCCGAACAAAAATCCTATTAACCCCTTCAGATCCCTTACTAAAAAAATATATGCTCTTGTACATAAATCAAAATACGGCATAAAGAATATACAAAAGAAAAATCTTTTATTGAAAAATGATGGCCTGGTATACGAAGGTGACATGCAAAATAAAAACATTTACATCCTGCAGCGCCCCCTAGCTGATGGGGGTGTGAGGAGAGGCCTTTCCACACCATGTTACAGCATCAGGGATCTCTATGGAGTCTGTGTGCTGCCACACGGCAGCCTGGTGGTGGTGGTAGAGGTCTGCACGGTCCCTCCGGCGCCCCAGGGCAGGTGGGGCGGGGTGGGGGAGCCGGTGGAGTGGAGGGGGGGGTGGTGGTGGTGGTCTGTTCAGACGGGGCAGTCATAGATGTGGATGGACCGGTCGTCTCCCGCGGAGATGATCTTTGACCCTGTGGAGTTGTACTTCACGCTCCACACCTGGGAGACACAGAAGGACGGGTTAGATCACGTTCTGTGGCTTCATGGGAATCTGTGGGGCGCGGAAGGACAGAGAACGGGAATGTTTGGGATGCGACTATCATCTGGCTGCCTCCGTGAGAGTTTAAACAGAGCACAGAGATTAACGGGAATGTTTGGGATGCGACTATCATCTGGCTGCCTCGGTGAGAGTTAAACTGAGAGCACAGAGATTAACGGGAATGATTTTGCTCATTTTTAACTGATACACTGTAGCCCTGCAGAGAAAGATTGTGGCCCTGCAGCCAGAAACACACTGTAGTCCTACAGCGAGAAACATTGTGGTCCTACAGCGAGAAACGCTGTGGCCCTACAGCGAGAAACACTGTAGGCCTATAGAGAGAAACACTGTAGCCCTACAGCGAGAGAAACACTGGAGCCCTACAGCGAGAGAAACACTGGAGCCCTACAGAGAGAGAAACACTGGAGCCCTACAGAGAGACACATTGTAGCCCTACAGAGAGAGACACATTGTAGCCCTACAGAGAGAGACACTAGCCCTGCAGAGCAGCAGTCTGATGAATGACGAAATGTATATAACTTATACACTGTAGCCCTACAGCGAGAAACACTGTAGCCCTACAGAGAGAAAGACTGTAGCCCTACAGAGAGAGAGACTGTAGCCCAACAGAGAGAGACACTGTAGCCCTATAGAGACACATTGTAGCCCTATAGAGACACATTGTAGCCCTACCGAGAGAGACACTGTAGCCCTATAGAGAGAGACACTAGCCCTGCAGGAAGAGAGCAGCAGTCTGATGAATGACGAAATGGACCACCAGCGTCACACACACCAACTCCATTACAGCGAGACACAAACTCGGTTGATTTGATTGATGAAAGACAGAACAGTATGCACAATCACTTTTAAGAGGCCAAAAATAACGCTGGTTGGATTTCTTCCCCATTAAGTAGTAAATTCACCACACTCAAATTCCACAGATCAGACCTCCATTTCGGGAAAGGCCGCCGTCAGCAGCCACAAATCTCGCAGCAAACATATTAGCGTCGGTGCTGAGTAAGCTTTGATGGATGGGTTTAATAGTGTGACGCGTGGTGCTGCAGAGCTGCTTTGACAGCCCTCGGGCAGAGCTGAACAGAGCCCTGTCTGAGTCTGCCTCCCCGCCTGCCTCCCTGTCTGCCTCTGCTTCCACCAGGCTCTGGAAAACCCCTCCCTCTGCTCCCTCTGGTAGTCTAATGTGAGTGTCCACTATCTAGTCTGTGAGGAAGAGGAGAGTGTCCACTATCGACTGTGAGGTAGAGGAGGGTGTCTCCACTATCTACTCTGTGAGGAAGAGGAGAGTTGCCACTATCGACTGTGAGGTAGAGGAGAGCGTGTCCTCTGCAGACTCTGTGAGGAAGAGGAGGGTGTCCACTATCTACTCTGTGAGGAAGAGGAGAGTGTCCTCTACAGACTCTGTGAGGAAGAGGAGAGTGTCTCCACTATCTACTCTGTGAGGAAGAGGAGAGTGTCCTCTACAGACTCTGTGAGGAAGAGGAGAGAGTGTCCTCTACAGACTCTGTGAGGAAGAGGAGAGAGTGTCCTCTACAGACTCTGTGAGGAAGACGAGAGAGTTGCCACTATCTACTCTGTGAGGAAGAGGAGGGTGTGTCCTCTACAGACTCTGTGAGGAAGACGAGAGAGTTGCCACTATCTACTCTGTGAGGAAGAGGAGGGTGTGTCCTCTACAGACTCTGTGAGGAAGAGGAGCAGGCTCACCTGGTCCTGATGGTCGAAGAAGGTGTTCACACAGGCCCTGGAGCTGGAGTCCCACACCTTCACGCTCTTATCCGACGAGCTGACGGAAGGGCAGGCAGTGAGGAAGGTGAAAAGAGCATCCTGATCAAACAATGTCCCAGTCTGACACACAGTGAGATGCCATGACGGTTCATATCCGCCCCCCTTTAAGATTGGATGAACCATCGCCTCTACAGGACAGGTGGTTGGCGAGAAATGTCCGACAGGGAACGTTTGTCGGAAAATAACCAAGGTTTTGCAGTACCGCCAGGGCAAAATCCTCCTACACCAAAGTTTTCCAGTAAATATATTACTACAAATGCATCCTTGACTCTTAACTGTTTCTGTATAAATGCGCTTTAAAGCTATGAAGTTTTAAAAATTCTGTTCTGGCTCCTTTCAGCACATCCTTCATTTTTTCTGTAGCGCAAAACTAACAACTAAACTAACATAATGAAACAAACACAACGAAACTACCCCAACATGCTTGCAGCGTTAATTTACAGCACCATGTTTGATGTGCTTAGCAGAGGAGGAGAGTTCATATCTTATGGTACACGCTGGAGGTGTTCATGGTAACTAGCGGACACCATCATTCACGTTCATTCTAATTTGAAGATAAACATCTCTATATACACTCTTTTTAGGGTTATAACCCTAGTCTGTTGGGTTAGAGTTATAGCTCCAGTTTGGTGGGTTAGAGTTATGGCTGTTGGGTTAGTTATTAATCCAGTCTGTTGGGTTAGGGTCACTGATCCATTCGGTTGGGTTAGAGTTATGGCTCCAGTCTTTTGGGTTAGAGTTATGGCTCCAGTCTGTTGGGTTAGATATTGATCCAGTCTGTTGGGTTAGAGTTATGGCTCCTGTCTGTTGGGTTAGAGTTAATGATACAATTTGTTGGGTTAGAGTTATTGGGTTAGTCTGTGTACCTGGAGACAAAGTGCGTGTCGTCCGGGGAGAAGGCCACGCTGAGAACCCAGGAGGCGTGGCCACTCAGGGTGCCCGCCAAGTTGGCGTGTTGCCTAGGAGACGAAAAACAACACCAGGTCAGTCCAGTCTGAACGGTAAACATCTCTTTAGAATGACGACAACCAAACGAACATCAGAAACGTACACGTCGTAGATCTTAATGTATCCGTCATCAGAGGCCGTCACGAGAAGCTGTGAGTCCGGGGAGAAGGTGAGCGACCGGATCGGCATGGCGTGACCTGGAGGGGGCAGTAGAGAGTCACACTCTGGATGCTGGATCCCACTGCTTTTTGTTGAGAAAACGCAGCCGCAAGCACTAAGATTGGCACGGCGCCCAAGCATGCCCGTACAAATCCTTTGATGCCTCTACCCACTCTAGCAAACCCACTTGAGAGACATGGCTAACCGTGAAAAGCAGTGGGATCCACAACAGGGCAAGTCAGACACATTTAAGCGTTACAGTACGTGTGGTCCTGTGGGTCTGCAACCAGAGCAGAATCAACTGTGCAGTCTAATTGACACGTGTGGCGATCTTTGATGTCATGTGGTACCGGGAGGGAGGGAGAGAGACGGACGGACGGACGGACGGACACGCACACACACACACTAAACAAGTAGAGTCCACGTACCTTCCAGTGTATGGAGAAGTTTTCCTGTGGCGATATCAAAGATATTGATGATTCCATCAATGGCTCCACTTGCAAGGTACTTTCCATCAGGACTCTGATAAACACAGAGCTAAATGATTACCGTTTAATTTATAACACACTGCTCTACTACAACTGTTTCAATGGTAGCACAGTACTATTTACTAGTACTCCTACTACTTCATACTATTACTACTGGTACTGCATTACTGTTTCAATAGTAACACAGTACTATACTACTACTACTAATACTGCATTACTTTTTGAATCGTAGCACAGTACTCTTTAGTAATACTCCTAATGTTTGAGGGGTAAAACAGTACTGTACTGCCAATACAGCATTACTGATTGAATGGAGCCCTAGTACTATACTACTGCATTACTGTTTGAATGGTAACAATACTATACTACTGCATCACTGTTGGAATGGTAACAGTACTATACTATTACTACTGGTACTGCATTACTGTTTCAATAGTAACACAGTACTATACTACTAATAATACTGCGTTACTCCTTAAATGGTAACACAGTCCTAGAATTATCCAACAGGATGAAACACAGCTCGAGAAACATTACTGTTTGAATGGTAACTCAGTCTTATGCCAATCGCCTGCTGACCTACAGTTCTAGTGTGCGTAACTCTGTGCGTACAGTCGCGGCTAACTGGCTGACGACTGTGTGCTGACCGTTATGCGTCGACGTGACTCCATATTAATGCTCCTTATCATGCCACCCCGAGCTGCTAATGAACACAATCACACTGTCCTCACAGCTTCTCAGAAAGCAAGCCGGGAGGACGCGAGCGTTAGAGTTTCATCATCGAAAAACAAATTAGTTGTTTCCATTAGCATGCTTGTTTTGGAAAGCAGCCACTGAGTCGGTTCAGAGTAACTGTTTATTTTCTTATAATCCCTCCCTCCCTCGTTATGTCAGTCTCAATGTGATGTTTCCTGTCAGCAACAGTAGGTGTAGGATAATGTCAAAGTTATAGGTGTGATAATAGATGGTTTGTGATTTTCCATTGGTATGATATCACATTCAATTCACCAACTTCAACACACGTTTGTGCTGCACGTTTCTTAGCAACGACGCGTGCTTGAACACTATTGACAGCGGAATCAGAGGCGGTTCCTTACATAGGCAATGCTCAGGATGAACTTCCCTCTGGTGTCCAGAGAACACTCCTTCTTGCCGCTTTCCACCCCAAAGATGTTGACCTTCCCATGATGGCTTCCTGTGGCGATGTACTTGGAGTCTGGGGAGAAGGCCACCGTCCAGGCGTCAACTGGAACAACAACAACACACACATCTCTCCCATTAAACTACAACAACAACACCACATCTCTCCCATTAAACTACAACAACAACACACACATCTCTCCCGTTAAACTACAACAACACCACATCTCTCACGTTAAACTGCAACAACGACACACACATCTCTCGCATTAAACTACAACACCACATCTCTCCCATTAAACTACAACAACAACACCACATCTCTCACATTAAACTACAATGTAAAATGGAACAACACCACCACACCTCTCACATGAAACTACAACTACAGCAGCAACAACACACATCTCTCACAGGAAACTACTACATCAAAACACATCTCTCACAGGAAACTACTACAACAACAACAGCAACAACAACAACACACATATCTCACATGAAACTTGTACAGGTCTCAACAAAAACAACAACGCACTCATACATATCTTACATGAAACAAGTACAAGCTTCAACCACAACAACACAACAACACACTCACACATCTTAAATTAAACTAGTATAGGTTTCAACAATCACAACAACAACGCACTCACATATCTCACATGAAACCAGCACAGGCATCTCTATGCAGCGCTTATGGCATCAAGTAGACACCATCTTGATAGTATTTAACTTCCCACACTTTCATTTCAAAATAGGCATTAAATATAACTTCACAGTTGAGTGATGTAAGTTAGCAGACACGCAGTGATGTGTGAAGCACTGACCAGGCCCTGCGTCCATGGACTTGATCTGTTTGCCAGACTCCAGGTCCCACAGGCGGATGTGGGCGTCCAGGGAGCTGGAGGCAGCAATGGCTCCGTTGTGACTTATGTCCACAGAGACCACGCCCAGCTGGTGGTCCTCCAGGCTCCACTGCAGCTCCAGCTTCTCGTCCGACCTGCAGGGGGCGACGGCAGGAGAGAGGGGTGAGAGAGGGGGGATTCAGGGGGTGACGGCAGGAGAGAGGGGTGAGAGAGGAGGGATTCAGGGGGTGACAGCAGGAGAGAGGGGATAAGAGAGGGGGGATTCAGGAGGAAATAGCAGCAAGGTGAGACCAGGTTAAAAGCAAAGCATGTACGTTGAAGGTCAACATTTCCATCTTCACCATGTCACCCTAGGTGCTCACCATTTCCATACTTTCACCATGTCACCCTAGGTGCTCACCATTTCCACACTTTCACCATGTCACCCTAGGTGCTCACCATTTCCACACTTTCACCATGTCATCCAGTGAGCCGGTCACTATGGTCTCTGAGCCATCAGACTCACTGCGACCCCACGCTGACGTCCAGATGGCATCGTCGTGAGCTGTGAGGGAAAACATTCACGTTCATCCATTCATTGTGACAATATTATACCAGGTTGTGTGTTTGTGTGTGTGTGTGTGTGTGTGTGTGTGAGAGAGATATGGTCCACACGACTCACCGTGTTCTTGCTTGAAGAGAATGCTGTACTGAAAGTTAAAAGGTTTAGAAAATTAGAACATCTCCAAATTCTGTGCCGTTAATGGGACAGAAAAGTTTTCCCAAACACTTCAAACAGTTTCATGCAAAAAGGTGGATCCACATGAGTCGTTTGTGTATCTATCTGTGCAGGACAGTTTATACATAATCTCATACAAAAAGGCTTTTCTCAAGGCGCTCGAGTCGATAGAAAGGTGTTCAAGCCAAACAAACTTACTACTCAGAGAAAGATGGAGCCTGTACTTTTTCATAGTGAAAAGTTTCACTTCATATCCCGATCACAAACAAGGAGAAGAATTCAATGAACACATCAATCCAGTAACGGGTGCATTAATATTGTATACAGCGTTGCTCAATGTTTTGCATATATTCATCTGAATTAACATCCCCAAGACCAACATCGAAAGAAAAAAACCCGTTATGTTGTTATTTAAGTTACTATTCATCACTTCCGTACCTGCGTGGTCATGGTTGCCTCTTTCGCAAGTGGAGAAGCAGTGTTTAGTTCTGAAATGCAAACGTTCAGATATAAGTCTGGTTGTGATCCTGCTTTAATAGCGATTAAGTTGAATAACTGGAAGTAAGACAGTTAGCTGGTTCGTCTAAATAACGTAAAAAGAGAAGTTAACTGTAAAGCTATGGAAAGCGTGGAAAGCTAACCTATGACACGTTAGCTAGCTAGCTAAACTGAGACGCTAACCCGTTAATCGTATTCGCCGTTCTGCGTGGCTACCTTCTCTATTAGTTAGCAAACATTATGAAAAACGATAACAAAGACCGTACATTCAGCTGCATAAGCTAGTACGTAATGTTATTTTCGGGTTTTAGTTTACCTTTTATATATTAATTGCTAGCTAAACGAGCAATGTGTTTCTCAATGAAAAGCCATGACAACAACTTCTTCTTCCTCCAATGTTGTGGCCGTTCCTTAAACTTGTGCTTGGCATACTGACACCTAACGAGCCGGAGCAGCATTCGTTGGGGGCGAAAGGGCTTAATAACGAATTTTTTGACCGCATTTTAGTTCACACTGTTAAAACTTTGAATTAAATACTAATCTGATACAATCCAATACTCTCGGTCAGATCTAGATCTGACAATGTTGTTGGTACTACGTGAAAAGGCCCTGCCAACTATGACGCCACCTCTTACTAAATATTAAGAATATCCATCCATCCATCCATTATCAGAACCGCTTATCCTATGCAGGGTCACGGGGGGGCTGGAGCCTATCCCAGCTGACATTGGGCGAGAGGCAGGGTACACCCTAGACAGATCGCCAGTCCATCGCAGGGCTAACACATAGACATACAATCTCTCACACACACATTCACACCTACGGACAATTTAGAGTCACCAATTTACCTGCATGTTTTTGGAATGTGGGAGGGGACCGGAGTACCCGGAGGAAACCCACGCTAACACGGGGAGATCATGCAAACTCTTCACACAAAGGCCTTCAAGTGGGAATTGAACCCAGAACCTTCTTATTGTGAGGCAACAGTGCTAACCACTGCGCCACCGTGCCGCCCCAATATATAATATATTACAAATAATATATTTATCTGTGGATGAGTTTTGACAGTCAGGTAAAGTACCTTTATCTGAATTTCGAAAAGTTCAATATGAGTTTAAAACAGTTTTCAGACGGATTATAACGCCACCTTGTGTCATTCTTGAGGTACTGACGTAATTTTGAGGGGTATGCGTCGTTAATACGAGGGATGCAGATTTCCGTGAAGGCGGGGAAAACAAACTACTGTCCTTAGAATTTTACATAGCTTGCTTCTTCTCATTTCTGCCGTAGTCACAGCAATACTTTGCCAGACACAAACATTCGGCATTTGACGCGATAAACACAGCTACAGCTTGTATCTTTTCCAAGATGGGGCGGGGCAATTAGTTCATATGGGTAATAAATGAATTAGATTAGATTAGATTAGATTAGATTAGATTCCACTTTATTGTCATTGTACAGAGTACACGTTCTGAGACAACGAAATGCTGTTAGCATCTAACCAAAAAGGCAGAAGAAGAAGTAAAACGTATGTACATAAGTGATAAATATGTACACAATAGATAAATAATATGATGCCATGAGGTATAAATAGTATAAACAGTGGATTGATATAGACAATATAAACAGTATTATTAGTTAGTGTGTAGTACTATACTATTACAGTATAGACAGTATAAACAGTATAAACATGGACTGGTATAAAGAGTATATACAGCATAGACAGTAGATTGTTATAAGCATATCATTAGCAAGTTGGGTGCAGCAGTGCATGGTTAACTAGATGGGGGGTATCCGCGGGGGGGGGGGGGGAGCTGTTTATGAGCCTGCTGGTCCTAGAACGGAGGCTCCTGTAGCGCCTCCCAGAGGGAAGGATGGCAAACAGTCTGTGGCTGGGGTGGTAGGTGTCCCTAGCGATGCTGCGTGCCTTCCGCAGACAGCTCTTGTGCTGAACAGTCTGTGGCTGGGGTGGAGTGCTGGTGATGCATTCGGCCGTCTTCACTTCCCCTTTGTAGTGTTTTCCGGTCCGAGGCAGAACAGCTGCCGTACCAAACTGTGATGCAGTTGGTGAGGATGCTGTCAATTGTGCAGCGGTAAAAGTTTACCAGAATCTGAGGAGACAGATGGGCAATCCTCAGTCTCCTCAGGAAGAAGAGTCGCTGGTGAGCCTTCTGGACCAGGGTGAAAGTGTTGAGGGCCCAAGAGAGGTCCTAGGAGATGTAGACGCCCAGAAACTTGAAGCTGGTGACACGCTCAACCTCCATCAACCTGCATTGATGCAGATAGGGGTGTGCGTGCCTCCTTTGGTCTTTCTGAAGTCCACAATGAGCTCCTTGATCTTCTTGGTGTTGAGGGCTAAATTGTTGTCGGCGCACCACGTCGCCAGGTGCTGGACCTCCTTTAAACATGCATCAAATTGTGTATTTTGTAAAGCTAACAGTGTCCTCTGAAAGAAGCAATCGGTGAGAGTTAAGGATACAACCTTGCTTTTATGACCTTTTCTCACCAGGTCATAAAAGCTGTGTCAGATGTTGCAGAAAAAAGTAAGGTTTGGCTGAAAAGGAAGAATCCAATATGGGTGCAAACGTTAGGATCGGCGGCCTTTCTTGCAGATTTACATATTCGGCAGGAATAAAGGTAACACCCTTTTCAGATGGTGGCATTAGTAATCCTTCAAAGCTGCCGAAAAGAGTCTGTATAATGTATCAGCTTAATAAACAATACTTTATACATATCCAATATTTGGCCGTGCAGAGAGTAAAGAAGGGACTGGCTGTGAGACATCATTGCTCACTGTTAAGCCTTCTGTTGGTGTTGTGGGCTCAAATTAACCAAACATTCAGAACGGAGGGTGCCCACTTGAAACCCAAAATATACAAACAAATCTATTCTCAACCCAAATAAAAACAATAATATGGTCTTTTAAAGAACTCATCTGAACTTCAGCGTAAAGCATTTATGGCATTGTTTCCTGTGTATTTTTTAATCACAAAGTATTTTATGTCAAAGAACACAATTTAATAAAAGCAGATAAAAATGTGACAACACCAGCTTTTGTTAATTGTTATGGTTACAAAACATAATGTCATCTAAAGATTTTAGTAAACGTTTCTTCAATGTACATTACATTTCCTGTTTGTCTCATTTGGTTGCCTCATCCCATCATTGATCCTCAAGGGTCCCAGTCTAAAGTGTGTACACTCATTTGACTATTGTATTGGTCTATTCTTCTCAATAATTGCACTGTTTTTCTGCCGTCAGTCAATTTCCTGTGAGCTGCTTTATGTTAGTGTTAGGGACTTGAAACTATGTATGTGTTGTATTTGTTTTCTTCTGGTTCCATTTTCATCCTTCCATTCGCCCCAGTATAGAAATAAAAATGAGACGGTGTGTGATTGTTCTTTTCCACAGGGGCCCAGGAGAACAAAGCTAGCATAGCATAACATAGCAGAGGGTGGCCCTATTGGCAAGAGGTCAGTCCTATTGTGAACCCTGTGGTGACCAAGACTACAACTATAATAAAAACAGGTCAATACTTTCGAGTCTGTATTAGTTAGTGTCTCTATAGTTGGTTTCATGAATCTTACTAGTTCTGATAGAACAGATCGGATAGATTGTTAAATGTGTTTGACCAACTTCTGCTCCTGACCCAAATGGATGGATGGATTTATCAATTCTCATTGTTGTCAAGTGTATGTGTAAAGGTCACCCAGATTAACTTTTTATTATGGTCATACAGCTTTAATATGTGAGTTGGCTAATGGGCCAGGTTTAATAATTGCAAAATAATTGTAATTGTTACAAATTATTAATAATTGTAAAAGTAAAAAAAAAAACTCTAAAGGGAAAATATTGAGCAACAGGAGGTGTTGTGCTTTTGTTAGTTCATTGAGCATAGCGTGGGTATAGATCATGTTCCAGAGAAAGAGGTCAAGCATTTTCCAAATCATTACTGTTTGTTAAAGGAACCGTTTGTATTTATTTGATGTAATGATAATACTGCTTTAAGTGGGTTCAGATATATTTTTGATATTTTACTTCAGTTTAGAAGGAACTCATTCTAAGGTTTTGGAGAAGAAGGAAGATCGGAAATTTGCCTGAAATCTTTCAGGTCTTCAGGTTCATCTGCCATTTTTTTAGGACACCATCTTGAAGTGAGTTGGTATCGTTCCGTAGGTGAGTGAGGCATTAATCAATTCCAAAATCAGAGGGGCGATCAAATTCCAAAATCAGAGGGGCGATCAAAAGCAGGCAGGCTTTGACAAAGTGTGTAGGGAGACGATCCTGCTGACAAGTAGAGTCCTTGGAATTAAGGGTGAAACACAAAATGTAGTGCTCTGTAGGTAGAGACTGTAGGTGTTCAAAGTTCAAAGTGTTTTATTTGTCAGAAGATCAGTATGATACAGAATCATTCTGAGCAAAGAAATTCATATGACATGACAGGCAGCAACTACGTAGAACAGAGCCAAAATATCCATACCAGAAATATAAATAATATATAAAAGTAACTAAGATATACATCATATATACAGGTGGGGGATATGGACAGTGGGAATAGGGGTACATCCATCCATCCATTGTCAGAACCGCTTATCCTATGCAGGGTTGCGGGGGGGCTGGAGCCTATCCCAGCTGACTTAGGGCGAGAGGCGGGGTACATCCTGGACGGATCACCAATCCATCGCAGGGCTAACACATAGACATACAATCATTCACACACACATTCACAGCTATGGACAATTTGGAGTCACCAATTTACCTGCATGTTTTTGGAATGTGGGAGGAAACCGGAGTACCCGGAGGAAACCCACGCTAACACGGGGAGAACATGCAAACTCCACACAGAAAGG
>JAVQJS010117429.1:10000-11829 GCA_036024795.1 Galaxias rostratus | reverse complement strand
GTGTGTGTGTGTGTGTGTGTGTGTGTGTGTGTGTGTGTGTGTGTGTGCGTGTGTGTGTGTGTGTGCGTGTGTGTCTGTCTCAGCCTGCCGCTGACCTGAGTGATGAGTGCTGACCCTCTGGCTGGCGCCTGCCGTCCTCCTCGCTGCTATTGATTAGATCTGAGGTTTCATACAGTAGCTACCCCGCCCCACGTGACTCTGTCATTTACTGTCTCTCCACCAGACACACACACACACTCCCTCTAAAAACAGCAGGTACTACTGCGCATGCCACAAAGCAGTAGACACGCTAGTCAGCTGTTAATACTCCTGCCTGGAATTTCAGTGGACAGAGCATTCTTTTTTTTCCCGAAGAAACAAACGCAGAGGAAGGGTCAGCTCCTAGGAAAAGGAGCTCCCAGGGGCCCGTGAATCTCTGCTGGTTTTACAGCGGATTCTGTCGCCCGCGTGGTTCTAAATGAGGCGTTTTCCTGCGTACCTCGCGTTCCTTCCTCTCCTCCCGCTCCCAGCCCTCTCTTGGCGGAGCCTGTTTGATTCCTGCAGGGCTGGCTGGCTGGGCGGTGAGGAGCGCGGGCCCGGCGCTCCCACTCACTCTCTGCCACCATAATGTGCAGGTCAAGTGTAGTTGCAGGCTATTCTACATCATTAGGGTAAGTAAGACTCAGCCAGCGGAGCAAGAGAAATGAACGCTTTGAGACGCTCCATTCCTCATCGGCCCGCCAGAGCTGGGGCGAGAGGAACGCCTGGCGTTATGCGCGCACACACACACACACACACACACACACACACACACACTCACATACTCACACACAAACACGCGCTCGCGTACGTTCCCACACAAACACTCCAACAGTCGGCCCAGAGAAAGGGGCTAACCACCCGAGCAGTCAGTCACAAATCACCGTGCCAATCAGGCCGGTCGCCGGGGCTAAAGCCCTCTGATGGCCTGCTGTCAGTCAGCAGCTACGCCGGGAGGAGAGGCGAAGGAGGGAGGGAGAGAGAGAGAAGTGAGGCCAGCAGGAGGAAGGTGGGATTATACTGGATGGTTAGAAGGATGCCCTAACCCTAAGCCTAGTTTGAATCCCTGCGGACGTGATCTCGGAGAGAGTGATGAGTCTGTTGGACTAATACAGAGCCTTCCTTACGGAGCCCCTGTGTGGCACTGTTTGTTTGCCCCTATCCTATTTTCCTCATACTATAGGGAGGATAGGGCCACAGACAGGAAGTGAAGAGTTATGATTCCCTAGGTTCATCCGTGGAGATGGCACCAGGCAGGCAGGGGTGGGGGGAGCCCAGGGTTCGGACCCCCCAGCAGGGCTTGGAGTCGGATGTCAGAGAAGAGGAGGAGGAGGAGGAGGGCTGGGTGGCAGAGGCTGGGCCTGGCTCTCCAAGATGGAACAGTGCAGAGGTGATAGATGGAGGGCGCCAGCAGGAAGACTAATTGTTCTCATTACAGAACAAATAAAAATCAATAGAGCTCAAGCGGCGTGGAGGGTGGGGTGGGGTGGGGGGGCTCCTCAAAAGCACTGTAGTTATGGAGCCCACGTCCCCATTCGCTGGGCACCGAGACGGGAGTTCCAACGGAGCGCCGGTGTTCCAATCACATTTGAATTCTAATTCGGATAAGGGACAGTTAGATTAATAGACGCGGCGGGCCGACTTCTGGTCTCAGGAAGGCATCAGGGGCATGTAAAGATTTAAGTTTTAAATGCAATTAAAGAAGGAGAAGAAGAAGAAGGAAAAAACACAACAACACGGGAGGGAGAAGAAGAGGAGATATTCCCCCAATTTTTTCAAATTAAGGCAGGAAATTTCATTACCGTGGGAGA
>JAVQJS010117429.1:0-5000 GCA_036024795.1 Galaxias rostratus | reverse complement strand
CATTCGAAAGACATTACGATGTGTTATCGGATTATAGTTATTTTTACTAATAACATGTTAACATAATAGTTGCATTAATTGCGAAAAATGTAGGTTAGCGAAACATTATACTAACAATACTATTGGAATGTACAACACCGGTAGGACTCAACGAACGTATGATCGATTTAACACACATAAGCAGGATTCTATGACATGCACACGAAGCAACGTTTGGCCAATAACATTTAAATGTTTTAGAATGATGTACCAACAACAGCCGAACCTTGAATTTGCGACGCTTGTTGAATAATTTCGAAAAGGTAACTATGTCAAATATGACTTCTAATATAGCTACATCTTATAAATAGGATTAAAATTGTTAAAACATAAATTGGTCAAGAATGCACCAGGTAAAACAGTGTAGTTGTTTCATTCAAGAGGCCAACAGTTAGCTAGCTAGCTACCGACATGCAATCCTGCCTCAGAACAGGCTGCATTGTCGAGGTCTTGTTAAATCCAAATAATAATGCATACACAAACACACAACAGAGAGTTTGAAAACAGAAAGCATGTGCATTGGTAAGGTTTGTTTAATAAACAGTTTTGGCCACCCATTGAAAAAGTGTTCGCCCCCCATGGATATTAAAGTCCTCCACCCCGCATACATGCAACAGCATTATTTAGCCTTGGTTATAGGTCCCATTCCTGCACAAGATAGGTTCAAAACCTTACCATTATGACTGACCCAACTTGGTTTGAGCAGCTTCATTTTATATTCGATAAATAGATTTAACTAATTTTGAAATATGCGTTGTATCCGTACTGTCATTGGGCTCGACCGTACTCAGCACCCGTGAAATTTGGATTTTCAATTCTACTCCAATTGCCTAACCACTCTCATCTTCCTCCAAAAATCTGAATTGGTAGCTGACAGGAAGTGTTTCTCTACCTTCAACCGAGTGGAATGCGCTGCTATACAATTAGTTCTGCTTATAAATATTTTTAAATGACGTTCAAATCTATTTGTAAAACATTTTGTACAACACTTTTTACTAGATTTTTTAAATAATATTAAAAGCTGCTGACTTCATGCATGTCTTAGCTTCTGATCATGGTTTATTTGGAAAGCAGTTCGGCAGACTAAGCTATGGGCCTTTATTCAAATGAAAATGTATAATTGAAAATCCAACTGCATTCCACAATAGCATGATCCCTTAATATTCAACTGTTCATTCAGACTTCTTCCATTACATTTTTAAAGACATTTTTAATCTGCTATAATACGCAGTGCAGTACACCACAGTGGACAATGTGCAATGTGATGAGTCAATCAGCGCTATGAGCCAATTGTATTCGCATTTTCAAGTCACCACACACTAGTTGGGACTAAATGAAAAATCAAATGAAATATATGTCGGTCCTCTCATCAATGAGGGTCTTTAGTTTGGACCTCACTTCTTCCTTCAGTCACTTAATACAGTGAAAGCTGCAACCAAGGGGTGAGTCCTGTGCGCCGGTTACTTCACTGAAGTCTCATGGTGCCAATAACAGAAGTTCCCAACAGAATAGAAGAAAGATTCAATGCAGAGCAGGTCTCCCACACCACTAAACCTATGCCATTGCGTCAGAGATGAATACTCAGTGGCTACGACAAATGTTGAACCTCATGTGTACATGTGCAGCGTTTTCAGCAACTATTACAAAATGAAATGTTTGCTATTTATATTAAACAGTTTTTCTTCAAAACACATTTCATTCACCTTCTAGCATTTTATCTTTAAGTAATTAAGACTGTTCATTACTCTTGTTCTTAGAAACACCCCCAAACAAAAGGGAGACCTACATTTCTCATGCAGATTATAATTCCTAAATATATGCCTCTTCATGCGATTTGTAGTTGAAAAACTGTCAGAAGTTATAAGAAATGTTCCTAAATCACATTTGCTGGTGTTACCCATCCGTATATAAACAGTAATGGGTCGTTTCAAATCAGAGCAGCTATTGAAAAGTGTAGGATTATGCAACGGAGGAGATGGCTGTAAATTGTTTCTTTACGTACAGACAAATTACTGCGTACAGTGTAACCCCAAACTTAATGATTAATTCAGGGTGTTGACAAATATTTTGAGGTCTAGCTATTAGCCTTCAGTTCCACAACACGTACGGATCCATCAAGTTTCATGATTTGTCAGAGCACGAAGGGTTAAGGTGCTTGCTTGATATCGTAATGGATCTTACTGTCCCGGAGGTGAACGCTGAGGCAACAGCGTAGGTGAACATTTGGTGGAGAAAATGGAAGACACAACTGTGTTTTTGGAGAATGCTGTGGAAATAAGCATGATTATTCGGATGCTACTCTCAATGAGGAGAGTTCTTTTGAGAGGGATGAGGATGGTTTTGATTTGAGATCAGAGATTTTTCCAGTATTCTCTTGAGATCCCATCACCCAGAGCTTCCCAAGAATGCTAGAACATGATTGATGACTCAAAATCACTATTTCGTGGAGGGCGGAGGATAGACGCTGTGAACTCATCTGGTCAAGTATTTTGCAGTCTTTGGTAGGAGGATGCACTGCAAATAAATATTGATGTTTTTTTGTTTAAAAGCCCACATGTGCTGCTCTGGCTGGGATACTACTGGGACCCCTTGAAACCCATCCAATGAAGGAGTCAGTAGATTGGATTTTTTTTTGTGGGCTTCTGAAGCAAGCCAGATCTTTCAAATTTATGAGACTTTACTTTGGAACTCAGCTTTCTTAGGAGGGAGTTTGTCTATGATGACTATGACGGTAGAATGTTTGGGCACCCACCAAGATCTGTCATGAAACACACAAAAACGCATCATGGTTGCGATAAATGCACTGAGCACGGGCAATATGTAGACAGGAGAGTGACTTTTCCCTGTATAAAGTGTCCATCTCACACTGGTGAGTTCTTGAAGGTGAGGCAGAAGAAAGAGGATCATCATGAAGGTCCACTTGCGTTTGACGGTTTTCTTGGAATAGGCATGGTTTCATGATTCATGTTTTATTACTTGCATCTAGTCTGCTCGGGGGTTGCTTGCAAGCTTCTACTTATTTGGCTCAGCAGACCTCTAGTCTTTAGATTACCTGCAACAATAGTTGATGCTAAAATGGAAAAGATTGCATATTTTCCTTATGACAGCACAAGAGAAGCTACAGTCCAAATGAGGTAGGGTGCATTCGTCGAAAAGGGACTGATCATAGAGAAACACTTGCACAACTTCATATTGAGCAAGTTGTGACTTTGTTAAATTAACATGGGTGATGGTTAAATGTGCACCAGATAATCTGGTCTACTCCTGTATAGGTCAGCACCGCATGGGTTAGCAACTAGAACTGTCAAATGAGCAAAATGTAACAACACAATTGTAATGCAACACAAAAAACAGCACCCAGTCCCCAATGAAATAGACCTTTGTATTTGAATGTATGCATCCATCCATCCATTATCAGAACCGCTTATCCTATGCAGGGTCACTGGAGCCTATCCCAGCTGACTTTGGGCAAGAGGCAGGGTACACCCTTGACAGATCGCCAATCCATCGCAGGGCTAACACATAGACATACAACAACTCACACACACATTCACATCTATGGACAATTTAGAGTCACCAATTAACTTGCATGTTTTTGGACTGTGGGAGGAAACCAGAGTATCTGGAGGAAACCCACTCTAACACGGGGAGAACATGCAAACTCCACACAGAAAGGCCCTCAGGTGGGAATCGAACCCAGGACCTTCTTACTGTGAGGCAACAGCACTAACTACTGCGCCACCGTGCTGCCCCCTGAATGTATACAGTGCATCCGAAAAGTATTCGCAGCACTTCACTTTTTCCACATTTTGTGATGTTACAGCCTCATTCCAGATATTACATCTTTGCCATGAAGCTCAAAATGTATCTAAGGTTAATGCTGTTTTCACCGTTGATCTCTTGAAATGTTTTTACAGTTTAATTGGAGTCCACCTGTGGTACATTCAGTTGATTGGAAATGAGTTGGAAAGGCGAACACCTGTCTATTTAAGGTCTCACAGTTGACAGTGAGTGTCAGAGCAAAAACCAAGCATGAAGTCAAATAAATTGTCTGTAGACATCCGAGACAGGATGGACTCGAGGCACAAATCTGGGGAGGGGTACAGAAACAATTCTGCTGCTTTGAGGGTCCCAATGAGCACAGTGGCCTCCATAATACGTAAATGGACTATGTTTTTAACCATCAGGACTCATGCTAGAGCTGTCTAAACTGAGCGTTGGGAGAAGGGCCTTGGTCAGTGAGGTGACCAAGAACCCGATGGTCACACTGACAGAACTCCAGCGTTCCTTTGTGGAGAGAGGAGAACATTGCAGAAGGACAGCCATCTATGAAGTAATAAACCAATAAGGCCAATATGGTAGTGGCCAGACGGAATCTGAGGGGTTTCAAAATGCACCTGAAGGACTCTTAGATCATGAGACAAACATTGAACTCTTTGGTGTGAATGCTAGGCGCAATGTTTGAAGGAAACTAGGCACCGCTCATCACCATGCTAATACCATCCCTACAGTGAGGCATGGTGATGGCAGTATCTTGCTGTGTAGATGTTTTTCAGCGCAGGAATTGGTGGACTTGTCAGGATAAAGGAAAAGATGAATGCAGCAATAAAACGCAGGATAAAAACCTGCTCTAGAGCGCTCTAGACTGCAGACTGGGGCGACAGTTCATCTTTCAGCAGGACAACAACCCTAAGCACACAGCCAAGATATCAAAGGAGTGACTTCAGGACAACTTTGTACCGTATTTTCCGCACTATAAGGCGCACCGGATTATAAGGCGCACTGTCAAAGAATGGTCTATTTTCAAACTTTTTTCATATAAAAGGCGCACTGGACTATAAAGCGAATTAAGCGGAACAAAACAGATAAGTACGGTAGTCCGATAAGTCAGTCAGTCAAACTTTATTAAACTTGTTCACAATAACTCAACGTTGTTTAAACATTAATGAGCGTATTCACAA
>JAVQJS010117412.1:0-32058 GCA_036024795.1 Galaxias rostratus | reverse complement strand
TCAGGCATACTCTGATTACGTGCTCATGCAGGTGAAAGTATTACACATATTCAATTGGATCAGTGTGTGTTTGTGTGTGTGTGTGTGTGTGTGTGTGTGTGTGTGTGTGTGTGTGTGTGAGTGCGTGTGTGTGTGTGTGTGTGTGTGCAGGTACGTTGCAGAGGGTTCCGTATTGAGAAACTATGCTGACGTGCTGGCCATCCTGATGAGGCTTCGACAGCACTGCTGCCACCCGGGCCTGCTGGCCAAGGTCTCCACAGAGCTGGGTAAGGCCTTTACCGCCTCCCCTTCTTGGGCCCTTCCCCATGTGTCTGACTCTCCTTGTTGTGTCCTGATTTCCTCCCTGACTGTCTCGTCCCCGTTTGTCCCTGCAGGCGCAGTGGCCACGCCAGCGGAGCTGCGGGCTCGCCTTGTGGAGAAACTGAGGCTGGTGCTGGCCAGCGGCTCGGACGAGGAGTGCTCCGTGTGCCTGGACTCCATCCGCCTGCCCGTCATAACACACTGCGCCCACGTCTACTGCCGGGCCTGCATAGCTCTGGTGATCAGGAACGAGCAGGTTGGTCTGCCCTCCGTTGTACATACCACACAAAAACGTGTGTCAAGCGCAAATCAAGGCATCTGCCAAAACATTTAGGAGAATTCATGTACTAGAGCAATGTCTTAATGTTTTAGATAAACGTAATAATGTAGTCAGATTTGGCTTCCCTTGGATGCCCTTGCTGCACATACCTTGTTATCTGATCAGTGTTTGCTCTTTGTGTGTGTCTGTCTGTTATGTAGGAGCAGGCGAGGTGTCCCCTCTGTCGAGGCCAGATCAAAGCCAGTGAACTAGTGGAAGTTCCCCTGGACGAGCTAGATGAAAACGACAGCACAAGTTCACTGAACTGGAAGACCAGCTCCAAGGCAAACACACACACACCAGTTGTTAATGCATGCCTTATTTATCAGCATGCTGTTTATACCAACAAGTCCTATGTTATTCTCTTAATAAATTTCAATCAGAGATTCCAATGTTGTAATGAGGAAATATCCTTGTGCTGTGGCCAGTGAGTCTTATATGTTTTTGAATGTGCATGTCTTCCATTTCCTAGCGTTTCAGAGGTAACTATTTAAGGTCTAAACGCATTCCAAAAAATAAACTGGCCTTAAAGATGAAATATGTGATCCAGCATTTTATTGATGATGCAGGAAATGTAAAGACATGTAGGACATACTGTATGCCTATCCCCACGTAAGGTCCGTAGATCCAGGAAGTGCAAAGGCATGAAAAACTAGAAATGCCAGATGGAAATACTACAGGCTTTGAAAAGGTTTGAAGCTAATTAGTTGTTGTAGCTCAACAGGCACTCAAAATGTTTTTCCTCATCTAAGAAGAGAGATGAAAACCGTGATACATTCCGCAATCGTCTTTCATTTGATTGTAAACGCGCTAAACATGTTATTAAGAGCGTTTGATAAATAGAGAGCCGTCAGTCTTTTCAACACTGCATGGTCCTCTGATATGTCTTCAGGTGGCAGCTCTGATGGCCAACCTGCTCCGGCTGCGGAGCGAAGACGATAGCATCAAGAGTCTGGTGGTCTCTCAGTTCACCCGTTTCCTCACGCTACTGGAGAGCCCACTCAGGTGTCCATTCCTCAGATACGTATTGACCCTAGTCATTTCACTTCCCAGCCATTCCCCCTTGTGTAGATTCCATTGGAAGGTCCAACCAGTAACTAGTGCTCCCATTTAGATTTAAACTGCATTTCATAGGTTCATGTTGTTCCTTTTTCTTGTCCATGCAGAGAGCATGGCTTCAGCTTTGTGCGTCTTGACGGTACCATGACCCAGAAGAGAAGGGCACAGGTGATCGAGGAGTTCCAGAACCCTGCCCCTGACAGCCCAACCATCATGCTGCTGTCCCTCAAAGCCGGGGGAGTGGGCCTCAACCTGACCGCTGCCTCCCATGTCTACCTCATGGAGCCGGTGAGGGTTGAGTGGGATATTGTGCACTCATTTTTCCAATCTATTTGATCAAATATGCATAAACTGTGAGTACCGTCTACTAGAGTGCATCAAGTTGTGTGTGCGTGTCCATGTCCTTTTCCGTCCGTCTGTTTTTGTCAGGCATGGAACCCCGCTGCAGAGGAGCAATGTGTGGATCGTTGCCACCGTCTGGGCCAGATGAGGAATGTCTTCATCACCAAGGTGCATTTACTCTTGAAGGCTGGGAATCACCTTTGATTTGATCTATTGTAAATATATATAGGAGGCTTTGTTGTTGTCCCAATTACAATCCATGGATTGCAAGGACATAAGAGTCCCCTGACAGGAATAAATCTTGTTGATTTATAGTATGTGTATTAATCTTCTCATTAATTTGTTGGGGCCCCATTAATAAGGATCATAGTGGTATAGCTGTTATCTTTTAATCCTTTCTATATTGCATATAGTATATTCTTCTTTTTATTCGATCTGAATGTTATTTTGTTATTGCTTTATTTCTAATATGCTTTTTTTCAGTAATGTCACCTGTAGTTTAAGACCTGAATACATAGAATATCAGAAAACACAAAGCAAAGACGTGTTATTCAAAATGGCTTTGGTGAGACTGTGTATGTTACAAAACAAACAATTCTTTATCCAGTTCATTGTAAAGAATTCGGTGGAGGAGAACATGGTGAAGATCCAGAAACAGAAGCAGGACCTGGTGGAGAAGGCGTTTGGCTCCAGGAGTACAGGCAACAGGAAGACGTCTCGCCTTGAAGACATCAAAGCGTTGATGGAGATGTAGACCTATGCGGACCCATTGCAACTGAGTGCACCTTACCATACGTGGCTAAACTCGTTTTCTGCTTAGCTGTTCAGTCCTTAATACGTTTTACTTAGTTGACTAAAACGGGTTAATCCATAATGGCATGTTAACAAGTGTAAAATTGTTGGATGATGTTTGTATCATGAGATTGAGATGTCATGGTTCAAATTTGAATAAGTGTGTTGACTTCATTTACTTTTTGTGATACCATGCATCCAATTGTAATGGAAGGTTTGGTTTGCACTAGGTTGCATCTTGCTTTACAAATGTTTTGTAAAAAAGGTGTTTATTACATTTTATAACTACCCTAAAAAGCCCACATGTTTAACATCAGCACAAAGCCTTATAAAATAATGTTTCAACAATATCAGTGTTATGTTTCTTTATTATTAAGTACAGTTTACTGCTCTAATCAAATTGTACCTATTCATATAGAAACATGCCAGCAGATTAGTATTGTTTAGGTTTCAGCAGCCTTAGGTGAGGAAGACAAATGTGTGCCAATTTTTTAACTCCCGTTATTTACGGTGCTGAACTTCAAGACAAGTTAATCGATCATGCCTATTTTCTCTTAAATGACTTGCTTAATGGCAATGAAACATTAGTGGCCAATGCCAGGAGTGGAACAGTGGGGTTAATGGGAAAGGCTTGAGTTAATTTGGTTATTTTCATTTGCAAATAAACATTGCCCAACAAGATTAACAAGGTTGCTGTAAAAAAGAAATGTGCTCACTTTAACACATCTTCTTTACCAAATACATGCAGGACATGAACACAATACAGAGAATAAAAAGAAAAGTAAATGTTAACTACACAAACGCCAGCAGTTTAAACACACAACCGTTCATGATTGACAGCTATATTCCGTGCTGAACAGCCTTTGTCAGTCGCATTACAGGTGTGAGGTAAAAGATCGAGCTGAAAGTGCTGGTGATATTTAAAAACTAGACCACAGTGGAGTGAATGGGCACTGTGGGAGTGAGTGAGCCAGTCAGTCATTGGCGTAACTGATGGAAAAGTACTAAGGTAAGGAGTCGGAAAACCAGCTTAAACGCTCTCATTTTCCCTTTTTCCAATGAGGGTCCTTCCTAAAAAGGTGTTAAGAACCATGTCTGTAAACAATCATTCTAATGAGCTTTTTTTAATACTAAACATCACATACACTTTCAAGAAGCAGAGAGCGAGGACTACGTTGCACCAGGGTGTTTATTGATTTCCTTCACACAGTGCTATTCTGATGGGATGGCTAATATCCGCCATAACAGCCTTCACGGAGGGTCTCTTTCTACTCGGTTGCTACTTGAGGAAGGAATCAAGTTTGCGCTGGATGTGGTCAAAGGAGTCGTCGCCCATGTAGTCAACCTGGCCAGCCTCCCAACGTTGTTTCCTCACTGCTGATGGCACCCGGGGTTCTGGAGGTGGAGGGGCAAAGACCGGCTGTGCCCCACTGTTATGGTTGTCATCCTGCATGAGGAAATGCAGTAAAAAAAAGAAAGTGCATTGGAATTGCAGAGGTTCTCTAAATATTCTCTGGTTAACAAGACAAAGCCAGTATTTCCATAGATTTAAGAGAGTACCTTGCCAAGAAAAGCCTATAGCAATTACATGTTAATTAAGAGACAAAATAACCCGAATTAATGCAATGTACCTGTAGGTACAGCTATGCTATTAAAGCAGCAAAGAGATGTGCTGTGGCTAGCCTTCCATTCTGCATTCCTCACTGGAGAAGACTGGCTACGCAAAGCGAGGAGACCATTCAAGAAGCGAATAATGGGTTACTTTGTGTGCGTGAGACTTTCAGGAATGCGGAACAAACACCAGTGTTGCTATGGCAACAACAGTGCCAAAATTTGTATTCATAGCCATACCAGGGCATAGGGTTTTTGTGAAGTTCACTACAAAAGTCTAGCGAGAGTTAGAAGAGCTCGTAGACAGCTAGACATTCCTCTTTTTGTAAGCTAGCGGCACAATCCAAACGTCTCACCTCTGTGCAGCCACTGTTGAAGGGGGTGTCTCCGTAAGCTTGCTGTAGTGAGGGCAGGATGGAAGAGGAGAAGAGTTCCCACCACATAACAAGGTAGTCAGGGTGTTGCTGGCTAAGGTCAGAGGCCGTGGTGTGACCTTTAACCTGACCGCTCTGCATATTGTACGAGTAGTTCCAGGGTTTCACCTTCCCCAGGAAGTGCACCACTTTGGCATCGTGCCCATACCTACGAGCGCACAAGTGTACAAGGGGTTACAGGGAGACAGTTGGGTAGTGGGCTGGTGAGGAAATAAGGCTCAGTATAGCTGCTCTATTTCGGGATTGGCGACGAGCGGCAGCAGTGTGCATTTGTTCTGGTAGCAGCCAAAGTCTGAGCCGCTCCTTGCAATTCTACACCAACATGAGCTAGGCTCACACACAAACCTTTTTACAGTGACCTTGCTTTAACTTATGCCGCAGCAGCAAACACACAGCACAAGACCAGAGATGGCAAAACAAAAATGATTAAAGAAAATAAATAAGAGGAACCACAAGTGAACCTGTATGCATGTTTGTGTAGTGTACTGACTGTTTGAAGGCTGGTAGGTAGGTGTAGATGGCAATGCTGCTGAGATTATAGATGAAGGGGAGGTGCTTAGAAATGTCTGCTGTTGCCCAAGTGTTGAAGAAACTGTTGAGGACACCCTGGTCTCCACCTGAAAACCACATAAATAATTTGGGAGGTAGATGTTGTATACTTGTTATTTTCAACAAGCCACTCTTTTCACCATTTCTAAACTGTTTGCTAGTAATACATGCACCTCAAACTTGTAGGCACGTATAAATAGAGAACCAAAGACCAGGGGGTGGTGAAATACATTGCATCAGTAACGCAGGCTATGGCGCAACCTCCTATAATCTATAGGACACGGTCACAAGCACACGTGGGGATTTTAGTGTCAAACTTTGACTCATTCGCTGATCAACTTCGCCCTTTGAAGACAGCCCACTATAGTTAGGGTCTACAGTTAATTTGATTATATTGAGTGACTGGGGCACTTCAAACTAAATGCAGTTTAAAGAAAGTTCCACTTTGATAGCATGTCACTGAGATAGTCAAAGCAAATTACTTTAAGATAGCAGAAAATCATATTCCCTGACAATTGTGTATTACGCAAACGTAAATACTTTGATTAATACATTTCAAATTAGAGCACAAATTATTCAATTTCTAAAATTTAAAATGCATTTTTTTTTTTTATATGTTTTAGTGTCCTTCAAATATACACAACCGTAATTAATACTACTTGGGTATTGTTAAACAATATAGTGCCACAGTAAGCAAACCAATTACCTAAATATCATGAAGAAAGAAAAGAGGTACAGGAAACTCAGTAGACAAGGTTTACATCTATGTTTCGGTTAACTAGTTCTAAAACACGCAGAAGATTGAGATAAGGAGGGAAAATACAAGAGCAAATAATGAAATAGGAGCTACACAGACACCTAAAGGAAAGATAAGCTGCCTCACCATCAAAGCTGCCATTTTCAGTGCAAAACGTGAGCAACTTGTTGTGAGTCTCATTGGACGGTTTGAACACAAAAACTCCAGAATTAAAGCAGTCGGGCCAACCAGGGTCTGGTGCCGCTGACAGCTCTTCCCTCTCAAACAGCTCGTCTATGTTGGACAACACCTATAAATACAGTAACATTAGTACATTTCAAATGAATTATTGGCACCCTTAAAGCCTAACATTCAATTCAATGAGCAAAATAAAGTGACCTATATTTGAAAATGTTAGTCCTTACATTGACTAAAATGCTGAACACCTACTGAAATATCTTTACATGTTTTTAAGAATACTTCCATATAACCCAACTTAGCATATCAGTTTTACATTCATTATGTTTGTTTTACACCACTTAATGGTCAGACAATGATTGAACATTATATGAAATAGTTCACAAACCACTAAATAAACTTAACGAGAAAAAAACAAGTGAAAAACAAAGTCAGTCATTCTCCCTAGAGCAGTTCAGGCTAACATTTTATCATGTGATAAAAAGATGACACTGTAGGAGGATAGGATTGTTTTTTCTTAGTCAAAAGCTTGTATGTCAGTGAACATACTAATCCTAGGTTAGGAAGATATTACATAGTTCAGCTCTGTAAGATATGTGGCAATCCATTTGTAGCGAGTCTGTGGCTGTTATTTTCAGCCATTAGGCAATTTTTTTTTTTTTTTTTTACACTTTACTAATGAGCTGAACACACATGAAATTTACATTACCAATAATATAATGATGGCTTCTCACCAGTGTATCTGCATCCATGAACACACACTTGCTGTAGTGTGTAAGTCTCCAGCAGTGCAACTTTGTGAAGGTTACTCCCAGATCTGGCCTTTTCATCATAGCAAGGTTCACAGTATCACCGGAGTCCAAAACGTCAACCACACACACTTCATCATAGATAGAACTTAGTACAGTCCTGCAACACAGGGGAATGCATTTTTTCTTTAACACCTTTCAGATGAGAAAACCGCCTGATACAACACTGCAATCGGTCTTGGTCAAAACACAAATGAGTGAATTTGTTTTACCTGCAGGGTGCTGCAACATGGGGTCCTACAAGGATGACCAATTTCTTTGTGGTATTATGGTTCCGTAGTGACTTTCCAAGAACCATTGCTCCTTTGGCATAGTTGTCATTTGTGGCCAACGTAACGAATGCTTGATCTATTTCGGGTTGGACACAACAACGAAACGACAACTCAGGCCCAGATAAACAGTAAGCCATCATATTGAGACGGTGCCAAAGATCGACGAGATCCTCAGTGCTGTGTTTAGTTGATGGATTTTACCATGTAAATTTGGACTAGTCTTTTATAGAACTACTCACTTGAAGAAGTTTAGTCTGATATGTGCATTTCTACTGTAGGCCTAGTGCTTACATGTGGTCCGCGGTGCTCTACCTATGGCCGAACTCTAGCTTTCTGGTCAACCTCCCGTATGGCCTGTACCAAACCCATAATTTCGACCAATTTGAACGACTCGCATGCTTTCTATAAGCCATTCTACTATGTCTGTTGCAGGACAGACCATTTCAGTTTACGTGATAACTCAGTATTTCAAACATACAAATCTGCAAACGGCAGATCTGTGGTCGGCTATACTTTAAAACCGACCAATATTTGACAAACGACCACAGCGTTAAAATTGGACGAACCACTGCGTAATGTGCATCAGTACGCCACTGTGGTGCACGTACGCAAGACTTGCAGCAGTCACAGGCATAATCTATCAAATACACGTTTTTTTTCACAATAGCAGCTATACATTGTTATTTTAAAAGTTAATATTAAAGAAAATGATGAGGCGTTCAGACACCTAATAATGCTGCATTGCATTAAAATCATAGAAGACGACGATAATCATGTTGGTCGCAATTTTCAGCAGGCCGTGTCATTTCTTACCCGCCATGGTAAATTTGGGGTACGGCAGTAAATTGAGGAGGTTGTTGAATTCTTAGTTTGCGGTGTGCCCAGGGAAGCTCCGAGGTAGACAACGGAAACTACTGTCAAACACGGTACTAATAACTAAAGGGCCATATATTCCGGGTCACGTGACCGACGACAGCGTTCACGCCTACTTAGACTAGCCCTCTTATTCTCCCACACCACCAAATTTCAAATGCGTCTCAGGTGTGAAAAGTTTAGTTTCATTACTCTTAAAAGACTCGAATGTAATTGGCCCACCTGAACATATCTTTCTATTTCATTTCTCTAACAGATATACATTATATAACTTACTGTCTTGCTTGTTTGTGGGCACACAAATGTGTGCATCTACACATTTGGTGTCCTCTGATCCAAGGTATTATCTGTAGGCCTGTCACATTACACTTTCTACACCTACATAAAATAGTAAATCCACTTATGTGGGCTATTTGTCATATTGGTTCATTAATAGCCCACATCATGCATCATTAGATTAGATTAGATTAGATTCAACTTTATTGTCATTGTAGAGAGTACACGTACTGAGACAACGAAATGCTGGTAGACTTTTTAAATGTGTAGATAAAGTGGTACTAATCTGGCATCAGGACATTCTGACACTGCTTCTGTTTAATGCCTCTAAATATTGTTGTCATTGCAAAAAAGAGTTTAGCTCTATCTAGTGGTGAAGGAGGCAAATCGCTATAGACTGCATTTGTTCTCCATGTTCACTGTTACCAGTTCCAGCTGCAGTCTAGGATTGATACAAACATCTGAGCAAGACATTAGGAACATCTGATACAAAATCTAGAACTTCCATCGAGAACATATAGCGGGCGCCGATGAACCGTCTACGTAGGAAAGATCCTTTGAATACTGTGGTCATTAATGTTATGAAATACCAATGTGTTTTGAATGAGATTCATGTTCATCCTGTCCTCCACTTCTAACATCAAAGTGATTGTATTGAACGCTGTCTCATATTGGCCACCAGCAGTGTGATTGTATTATGTCACCACCATTTGCAGTCCGTTCCCCATCAGCTTTCAGTCCGATGTCTGGAAGGGAAGGACAGAATGTGAGTGAGTGAGTGAGTGAGTGAGTGAGTGAGTGAGTGAATGAATAATGCAGGCAGGCTTTTGTAAAAGGTCTTTGACCAAGTTGTACACTGTGACCTAAAGTCCTGATTCTAGCACTGTGCTTTGCCAGACCTCCCTTGCTGGTCTGATTAGAATTGGTGGGGGCTAACTGACCCCAGAACAGTGGTTTGAAAGAGAGCGAAATCGGAGAGGCTCTAAGGGCTGGGGAGTGAAACCAAGAGAGTGATCAGGTATCAGAGGAAGTGCAGATCTGAAGTCAAGATGGAGGTTGATGTGTGAGTCTACCAGTAGTTTCTATACCTGATTATGTGTAATAGCAGGATGGTGTGGATATCATAGTTGACTACATATGATGACGCATATGTGTGTAGGCCTGGAAGCGCTTTTCGGTTTAGTCTGTTTTTAGTAAGCCTAAAGAAAGACTTGTATGTGCTCCTGAATAAGAGGTAGAGAGGTTGAGAGAATAGACAGTTAAGGGAACAGAAGACAAAAAAGAATGTAGAGCAGTCAAGGAAGGAAAGTGAGAGTCCAGAAGGTAGAGACCATTGGGGCTCTGCCTTTTTCCTTCAACCGGCCCTTGAAACGGGGCACCAACTCAGCGGTGGACTCTAAACTTTGCTGCCAGCCTGTGGGTGAAGGTAAGCTCCTTTACTTTTCTGCAGCACAACTGAACACTAACCCACGCACACGGTAGTTTACGTAGCTAGGATGACTGCACTGCAAGATTATAATATTACCTCATTTACATTCCATTTAAGGATAGATTTCTGGCACTGTCCTGCGCTTCGTTTACACATTTCAATTAATAACAAAAGAGCCAGACAAATGTTGCAGTTTTTTTTATTTATTTTGAATGTCAATGCCTGTTAGATCGCATGAGAAAGAGAGATTAGAAGGGATTTGGCAGATGAAAGAGTTTGGACCCGACTGAAGTGTCGTTGGAGCACGAGTGAATAGCGAAGGTGTTGTAGGACCACATACAAGTACTGTGTGTATTGTTCGGGCACTCTTAAATGACACAGTCAACTTGGTTCATCGGGTTACTGTGTGCATTGTGTGGCCATGGCGCAAAGAGAGCAGTGTAACACTCTGGCAGGCCTCATGTTTCAAACATGCCTTTAGGGACCGCAGGTATCCTGTTGGGAACCATCAGATAAAAAACTAAATCTACTAACTAAAACAAAATCACAAGGTTTTACAGCCTACATGTGTTTGTGTAATAGAAAGAAGGAGGCAGATCATAAACATGGACATTGAAAGTGTTAAATGTTAACTCAGGTTACGCCTATCTTAGGGTCCAGAACAAAGGTCTGCCCTGCTTGTCCCGGCAGAGGGAGGGAGATATTAGGTCTGAGAGACAGCCGATCAGGCGGAACTCCCAGTTGAAGTGAACTGTCCGGCGACTCTTCCCCTATAGGACAGGGCTCATATGAAGGTAGGGGGATTAGCACATTCTTAGTGGCTGTTTTGATGTGAAGCCCCACACGCAGATGTGGTAACTCCCATTTTTTGTTTTTTCTAACTTTATGGTAACTTTGGGGGGCTCATGCTAACAGTCTAGTTCTAAAGGCTTTGTGAACTCAATAGACTGTGAACCCTTGGCTTTAGTTGTTTAATCTTTGCTTATCGTTCATAAGGAAATTGTTTTCCCCAGTATCTCTATGGTTAGAGTCATATTGTTTAATATAAATATGACGTTTTAAGGCCACAATGGAGAAACTCAAGCGCTTGATTGGACACTTCCTTATTTTCTGTCTGCCTTATCTCACCTATAACTATTCTTTGTAGCATCCTCTCCAATCGACAGCATAATGTTTAACCCATTGTATGGGTTGTAGTTACATAATAGTCACATTGTTTTTACAAACATTCATGATAGTCTAAGTGTTGCATGTTATAGGTACCTAAAGATGGAGAACATCAGACAGATTTCACGAGAGGACTTGGAGGATCTAAGGGAAGCATTCAACAGGATTGGTTAGTGGACACACATGCACACAAAACTCCAAAGGAACATACACCAAGAGACTTCAGGCTGAAACTGCATCTAATGTTTATGGCCAATCATAAATTCTTGTTCTAATATAAAGGCTTTTTTATTGACCGGGCTTCATGGCGTTGACACTGTGAAGGTTTGCCCAATATATCAGCTGACCCAGCATAATTATATAGTTTATTAAACCCTTTCCCTTTCTGTGGTCAACAGTTTGGTTAATGAATTACTGTCAATTATAAATGTCTGAACATGATGGGCAATGAATTCAAATGTTAAAGGTTTATTGGAGAAGTTGTCAAATGGGCCATTTACATCTTTAATCATTTACACTAATATGATTATCATTGACCCAGTATAAAGAATTGCATCTATCAAAGTCTACACAAAGCCATAAAACATTTATCCATGCATCTGATTGTCAGGGGACAAAAAAGACTTACAAGCATGTGTATTTTATGTGTGTTTTCATAGACATCGACAATAGTGGGTTTGTCAGTGACTTTGAGCTCCAAGAGCTTTTCAAAGAAGCAAGTTTTTCTTTGCCGGGATTCCAGATCCGAGAGATTGTTGAGACCTTCATTGCTGGAGACACGAACAAGGACGAGAAAATTAGTTTTGATGAGTTTGTGGGGGTATGATGACAAATTCATTTTCAGTAGGATCTCACACACACAGTCATTGAGACGCACCCTGTGGATGTCTGTGACCTTCACTTAACCCCAACACTCTCTTTCTTACTCTCGCTCCCTCTCACACACACGGTACCTATCCATGTGTAGATCTACCAGGAGCTGAAGAGCAAGCAGCTAAGCGAGACATTCAGGAAAACCGTGTCACGAAGAGATGGAATTCGCTCGTTTGGAGGTCTATCTGGAATCTCCAGTGAGGGAACACAGCACTCTTACTCAGGTAACAGCAAAATATAGACATCATGTTTATCATGTACACTCGCACACAGCGTGCATGCCATTTTCAGTGTTGGTAATGACTATAAGTTATTTTCATGTACAAATTAAGACTCTCTATTCGTGTTTCTATCAGATGAAGAGAAGGTGGCGTTTGTTAACTGGATCAACAAAGCTCTTGCTAAGGATCCAGACTGCAGTCACCTGGTGCCCATGAACCCAGAAAACGACAGCCTCTTCACCTCTGTCCGTGATGGTATCCTCCTATGGTAACACACAACCCTCTCCCTCTCTCTAACAAAAGCTTTCTCTTTCCCCTTTCTATATTTACAAATCATTTAACAAGGTATCTTTTCTTTCTAGTAAAATGATCAACATATCTCAGCCCGACACCATTGACGAGAGAGTAATCAACACCAAGAAACGTACTACCTTCACTATGAGTGTAAGTATCACATAAAATGGCTTTCAAATTAACTAACTAACTAACTAACTAATTGACAAATCCAATTATTTGTATTATTATTGATTTGTTATCAATTCGATCACCACTGTCCTTTTTATTGCTCCTCCTTCCAATACTTCACTACTTTGGTAGGAAAATCTGGTCCTGGCCTTAAACTCAGCATCAGCAATTGGTTGTACAGTGGTGAATATTCATGCCCCTGATCTAATGGCTGGGAAACCCCATCTGGTGCTGGGACTGCTATGGCAGATTATCAAGACCGGTCTTTTTGCTGATATTGAAATCAGTCGTAATGAAGGTAACTACACGCACATAACATCATGCTTAATTTTCCTTTAAATCAAGGTTTCTCACCATTTTCAGCAGGAGGCTAGGATACCTAGGACACCGGCTTACAATCACTTGTCACTTGTCAATAAAACTACCTCTTCACAAAGTCGCTAATGGTTTGATAAGGTGGATGCTATTTGTGTGTACAGCTTTGATCTGCCTGTTGGGTGATGGGGAAGAACTCGACCATCTAATGTCTGTCTCTCCTGAGGAGCTGTTGCTCCGTTGGGTCAACTATCACCTAAAGAATGCGGGCACTCAGCCAATCAGCAACTTCAGTGATGACATTAAGGTATCAGTCAGGGCTATGTGGACACAGAAACACACGTGCATACCGAATGGTACACTAACACAGGCATACACACACACAAACACAGTGTGTAATCTGCTGCCTTTGCTGTTCTATAGGATTCACTGGCCTATTTCCACCTGCTGGACCAGATCTCCCCAAAAGGAGGCGATGACGATGAACTTATTATTGACATTGACATGGCAGGACTCAATGTAGGTCTGCTGCTTCAGCCCTGTCTTTATGATAAAATGTAAGAGTTGAGATGCAAAACCTGACATATAATGTCTGTCTGTGCCTGTGTCTGTATCTGTGTGTGTAGGAACGTGATCCAGAGCGGAGAGCAGAACTAATGCTGTGCCAAGCAGCCAGATTGGATTGCAGACAGTTTGTGTCCCCTAAAGACGTCATCTCAGGAAACAGCAAACTCAACATGGCCTTTGTGGCCAACTTGTTCAACACATACCCAGCCCTGGCGAGAACTCAAACCAACGGCATTGACCCTGCTCTGTTGGAAGGCAAGCTTTGATACAGATACATTATTTAGACATTCAGAGAACAGACAATGCAACCATGGATGTCAATAGTTCAAACATAATCATTCTTATTTGCATTATTAGACGGTCACCCTTAAAGCTATCTGTTACAGCGCATTGTGTACTTGCAGGAGAGTCTAGAGAGGAAAGAACCTTCCGGAACTGGATGAACTCTCTTGGCGTTGCTCCTTACGTCAATCGCCTTTACTGGTATTGTGGTCAAGCACCTTGGTGTTTGTGGGTCTGTTGATGTGTATATGTACACTAAAGAGAGATAGTAGGGGTTGGAAAGAGAGAGACAGCCACAAAAAAGCAGATTATGTGAAAGCTCCTTGGTGGGAGTCGGTCTCGGTTCTGAATTAACCTCCAAGCGGTATGTGTGTGTTGCAGTGACCTGTGTGATGCCTCGGTGATTCTGCAGCTCTATGAGAAAGTTAACGTCCCAGTGGACTGGAAGAGGGTCAACAGACCTCCATACCCTGCACTGGGTGCAAACATGAGAAAAGTATGCAGCACGTGCCATTATTAAAGTGAAACTGCTGGAACACTGCTTTCAAAGGTGAGGCAATAGCTTTCTGAGCATGTTTTCGTCTTTTGCCGAACCTCTAGCTGGAAAATTGTAGCTATGCAGTGGATCTGGGAAGGACAGAGGCACGCTTCTCCTTAGTAGGAATTGGAGGAGAAAACATCAATGAAGGCAGTGTCATGCATACCTTGGCATTGGTGTGGCAACTGATGAGAAGGTGCATACTTTAACAGATACATAGACACACAATTTGTCTTTATAATACCCACACTACAACAATTGGGTGATAGGGTAATGCATTTGTATGTTTAGACTCATTTTTCCCCTCATTATCTGACCTATTTCTGTCTTGCTCAGGTACACAGTGCAGGTGTTGTCAGACCTGGGGGCTGGGGAGAAGATTGGAGATCAGATTATCGTGAACTGGGTCAATTCCACCTTGACCCAGGGAGGAAAAAACACACAGATAGGGAGCTTTAAGGTTTGTGACTCCTCTTAGATCCCCCTTGCTGTATATAAAGTAAATGTATGAACACAAAATAAACTCACCGTACATTCACACTTATTATACCCACTCTTAAACTTATTTTTCACCACTACAGGACAAGCTGATAAGTACCAGTTTGCCTGTGATAGACCTGATTGACATTATCACTCCCAGCGCTGTCAAACAAGAAATGGTGAAAAGAGGAGACAATGCAGAGCTAAGTGAAGCCGACAAACTCAACAACGCTAAGTAAGTTAACTGCAAGCTAACGAGGAGTGACCTAAGTTTTCCTACACCGCACCAATATATTTTGACATACCTAAACATATGACCTCAATATATGTTATATACCTCAATACACCTCAATATATACTAACTTTATATCTCTCTTCCAACCCCCCCTCCCTCCCTCCCTCCCCTCTCCCTCTCTTTCACTATCTCTCTCTCTATTTCAAGGTATGCAATCTCTGTAGCCCGTAAGATTGGAGCACGGGTGTATGCTTTGCCCGATGACCTGGTGGAAGTGAAACCCAAAATGGTCTTGACAGTCTTTGCTTGCCTCATGGGGCGAGGCATGAAGAAAGCTGACAAGTAGACAAGAGCCAGCAAACAGAAGACTTGAATATTTACCTCAATGTTTGCAACTATTCTATGTGTCTCACTATTTATCAATCAAACTGCCTAAGATATTGTCTGCCTATTCTTAGACTATTTCTTCTGACTATCATAGCCCATATTTCTTTCATAATTGAAAAATAGTTTGAATCTGTTTGAACTCAAAAGTACAATTAAACTTGAAGTAGATCATAAAGTATCTTTACCTTATGATCTCAACATACTTCTCCCTCTCTTTCCTCATGTCCACTATGATTTTGTAATCATAAAAGCTGCTGGAGCTGCTCATGATTACTCCTCAGTCTTTAATACCTAATTGGATGTATTGTTACCCCTGCCACATGAGCCGACAGGAGACCAATATTCCATATAATTATCATGCAAAGCACAGCAGCCTTTTCATAAACCACTCCATGCGTGTACCCATTATGTGTATTGATACTACTTACCTATAAAGTTAATTTTGAAAAATAAATGTAATGTTACCGATGTGTTTTTGCCCCTTTTGTTGCTGTCTGTCAACAACATAGAATTGTTCAGTAATGTTGTTTGTTAGTATGATTAACTGATATATGTACATGTGTGTATATATATATATAACGTTTCTCAATTTACCAAAGATAATAACAAAGCAGATAAAAATTATTTTGAATGTAGGATTGTTCAGGGGGGAACTGACTGGCTACACTAAAGAAACTACACGAACCAAAGACGATGTGACCAAACACGAAACATGCCGCGATTATAATATCAACTTCATCTTTATCTTTCCATCATCTTTAAGAAGATTTATTGTTTGTCCAAAAAAATGGAGGGACTGGAAATGTCATCGATGATACCTGCTCTGCATGAGCTCACAAGGTAAGCTTTGACTTTGCGAAGAAGCTAGTAGGAAACGCTAGCTAATTTTAGCCTCCACTGACTGAATAATGTTATGGAGCTAACTCTTATTAGTACTATCGCCAGAAAGTGTTTCTTGCTCTCAGGTACACACCATTTAGCAAATCAATACTCAATGTACAAATCTTGAAAAGAAGTACATTCTAAAATTAAGCATGGAGTGGATATTATCTTTGAATACCTTGTCACTGACAGATAAGACTTTTTTTCTATGTTTACAGACAACTTCAGAACACTTCCCTTAAGCTGCCTTATTTTAATGTCTAAAGTCCCATAAGGGCCCAATTAGCCAACTTCAATCGAATTTTTATTTGATATATTTCAGTGCCAGTGCAACTGAATACAACCAAGTGGTTCAGAAACCAAGACAGATTCTTTGCCAGTTTATTGACAGAATCCTAACTGACGTGGATGTTGGTACGTACACACATTTATTATATGTACATTTTACACCTATCTGTAGCACCTCTTGTTTTAACTAACGGGCAAATAACTAGCTGTGTGTGCTAATACTTGTATGCGTTATTATTATAGTGGCACTGGAACTGAGCAAGAAATCCAACTCTGATCGTGGCCCTACTTGTGTAATGCTCCTGGACTTCGTTCAACACATAATTAAGTCTTCCTCTCTGATGTTTGTCAACCCCGCCTGCCAGCCAACACATTACACGGATACTGAACAGAGCAGTGCTGGTTAGCACACCTTTTATCAATGATTTTACACTTAATTTAGATACAATAATTTGACATCTACCAAGTCAGCATTGTTTCATGCCTTTCATGTTTTCTCTCTCCAACCCCTCTTCTCTTTTTCTTTTCTGGTCTCAAGAATTCAGCCGTTGGGTGATGGGGAGATTACTGCGAGTAGCTTCGGCTCCAGATTGTGATGAAATCCATGGAAGAATCTCTGCTGTTCTCTGCTCTCTCCTGCACATGCTTAGGGTGAGAGCACCTATCATCTTCAGTTCGTTCACTGAGGAGCTACTCGGATTGGCCCAGGACCTCAGCAACATTCTTGCCAACCACATTGCCACAGCAGGAATACACGTGCACTCCCTGTGGCCGGTGACTCTGGAGCATTTTTCCATCTCTCCTACATCTGTCAGCCCGTACCTCACCCCGTCACCTCTTCTCCTCTCCTGTCCCGCTGCCATGGAGACCCTGGTTGCCGTGTCCCTAAGTATTTTGACTGACGTCCTAAGAGGCGTGGTCTCCCAGCGAGATACGGCCGTGGCTTGGGAAACAGCCTGCTCCTTTCTGGCCAATGGCAGTGTGAAGCTGAAGAGGGCCTCTATGGTGATGCTAAGGCATTCAGTGGAACTGGGAGGGTTTCCTGAGAGGCGGAGTCAGGTGTTTTTCACTGCCTTCCTCCAGTTGCTCGACAGTCATTGTTACTCTCACACAGAGGACCAGCAGCCCTATGGCGGGGAACTGCTGAACCTCACCTGCTGTGTATTCCACTCCCCGGGGGGCTGTGGCGCTCACAGCCCTAGGTTTGAAAGGGTCCATCTGGCACAGTTACTGGAGTGCGTGTGCACACTGGGCCGAGTTCCATTTAAGCTGGGATCTGAGGTCAGCCAGTCGCTGTGCCTACTCTTCAGCTTCCTGTTGTCAGTTGTCCCGGGATACGAGAGCGCCCCCACGTTGAGAAAACAGAGAGTGACTGATGTCTGCAAGACCCTGACATGCAGTATTGGCACAGAGAATCAGGCTGAAGTAAGGAATAATATTCTCACATGTACAAACCTTCTCCCGTGCAAAAACCTTTAGTACCTAATGCAGGGTGTGATACCAAAATATATATTTTTTTTTTTAGTGTGTAAAGGGCTTCCTTCATGCTGCCTTAAAGGCTGAGGTTGTCATGGCCATACAGGAGAAGGAGGATGGAGAGGTGGAAGCAAAGAGGCCGTGTTTGTCTGTCAACCCTTCAACTAGCAATATAACAAAAAAAATGCCAATGTAAGTTGGATAGTTACATCCATAAACAACAAAAATACCAAATAATTTTTTGATAGTTATACATTTTTAATTTGATGCGTATTGCCCAAATCTTTTATTTAAATTGGTACTATGTTCCCTCTGCTTGTTGATACTGTCTTTTGCCAGTGAGCTGGACATGCGCATTCGGAGTGAGGTATGGGCTGCGGTGAGAGTGAGAATGGAGGAGCTGCTGACCTCTCTGAATTCTGACCCTCACCCTGATTCCAAGGTGTCCCTTCCAGCTCTTGCGGGGCTGGCTCTCATCCTGCAACTGGCAGGCCTCTGCTCCTCTTCCACCAGGTAAAACATGCACAAACGGATTCCTCATAACTGAGAAAGTAAGGGCATAAGGTACACCTGCCTATCATATTTTAGTTGGGTCTCAGTATCCTGCGTGCTCTTTTTTTATCTCTTCATTAGTCCATCTCAGCTCCTCTGGGTTTCTACTGAGACTCTGGGCAGGGCTTTGAAGAGCAGTCAGGCTATACTGCAAGGAGCCAAGCCAGATCTGGACCTCTCCCACATGCAAACCGCTGTCCAACTCACTGTCAGGGTCCTGGACGCCATCATATTCCTCACCAGTCAGTACACACACACACACACACACACACACACACACACACACACACACACACACACACACACACATACTGTAACATATTTACTCCAGACAAACATTAAAGCCAACGTGTTGCTGTTTGTGTTTGTGTGCAGTAAGAAGGGATGGTGACGAGGGTCTGCAGAGGCGTGTGTGTGCCCTTTTGTCACTGCCGTGGGTGTGTGAGCAGGTGTCCCGTGCTGCCTACAAGAGTGCTGGGTTCCCCTCCAGTCTCCCTGCTGTGGCTCAGAGACTAGTCTCTTGCTACTGTGAGTAACACTGGCATAGAAAGTTTGGCTAAAAAGGATTAGAGTTAGACAAAAATAAACAAAAAGTAACTGTATTACTACCTAATTTAAAAAAACAACAACATAAAATTTAACATTTGAACAAGTTAATATTTAGGAAGGGAAACTACTTTCAACATAAAGCAAGGACCATGTAATGTGTGTCCCTTTCCAGCCCCCCAGACCCAGGCCGAGTGTGTGTTGTTAATGGCCTTGCTCCGTCGAGGTGTGTGTGAGACATGGCGCGTGTGTGTCTTCACCTCTGCTCTGCAGAGCAAAGAGGAGCTGGTGAGAGCAGGTGCGGTTAGAGCTTTCCCTCTCCTTCTGCACCACCTGGGACCCACGCACCACAACCTCATACACACCACCTTGATGTGAGTACACACACACACACACACACACATTTGTATAAAGAAAGACATCCTGTTTTTTTTTTTTTTGTAACGTCAGGTGTCTGTTCCCTGAATTTCTTTTGTCTATGTTGGTAGGGCCAGACTGGAGGATGGTTCACAGCAGGTGAAGGCGGAGCTGGCAAGAATAGCAGGCCAGCTGACGTGTGTCCTGTCAGACTGCTCCCTGCTTGGTGTCAATTCAAAAGAGCAGCCCTGCCCCCCCGAGATCCTCTGCTCCCGTCTGAGTCTCACTGCTGAGCATGCTCAGAAAGGAGCGTTGCTGCCATCCTCAGCGATTAGGCCACTCCTCAGACTCCTTAACGAGGGGCCGGACACCAAACAAGGTTGCTCTATGGCGCCATGTCAGATGTATTGGTTTCAGTTTGTATAATGTGTGGGTGAACATTGATCATTTTCTGTATGTTCTGTAGCATTCATTGAAGCACTGCCTCACCTCTGCCAACACGTGAATCTGGCGGGTGGGGACAGTGACTCCAGGGCTGTTTTATGTGCCCTGATTGGTCTGATGGAAGACCCAGAGCCAAAAGTAAGAACGCTTTTCAGCCAATCGATTTGTTTCCTGCTGGCAGAGCCCACCCTCAACCCCGACCAGGGCCTTCTAAGTGAGGTGAGGGTGTGACATCATCAAATGTTCAACTAATGAATGTGGAAAATTCAACTCGATAATATTGCTTGTAATTTTAGCTCCTCGTGGCGCGTCTAAAGGAGGCGTTCACAAACGCTAAAGTCAACAGAGATGACGAGCTGCGAAATACTCTCATCCTCACCACCGGAGAGATTGGCAGGTAACGCTCACATCTTCAGCCTAACCGGGGGCCTAGCCGTTACCTAGGCCAACTGACAGAGCGACATCATTGAGAGAACCGGACCCTGGGATTTATCCCTAACACCATGTCTCTCCCCTATGGGTCGCTCCCTCTCAGGGCAGCCCAGGGCAGTCTGGTGTCCTTCTCTCTGCTGAGGCTGCTCCACTGTCTGCTCTCCAAGTCCTCCCCTGTGTCTGTGGCTGCCTACACTCAGATCAGATCCCTGGCCTCTGCCAAAGGCCTCAAACTGCAGACCCTCTTCAGCCAGTACAAGAACCCTGTGTGCCAGGTCTGGTACCCGCTAGTCTGACTCAAATTAGAGCTGTGGAGTTATTTTATTTTATGTCATGTATTATTTCTTGTTGTTGATTAAATACATAAATCAAGATCTGTGAAATCCAACATGGAGGAGGACACTGATAAGTCTACTGCTTGATATGGTATTGATGGCTCTCCTCTGGTTTGTGTTGACTATTTTGGTTCAGTTCCTGGTGGAGTCACTGCACTCTCGCCACGTGACAGCCTTACGCAGCACGCCGGACCAAAGTAGTGAGTCGGCCAATCAGAGAGAGCTGGCTTTGGACATCCTGTCTCAAATAGCACACGCCTTTGACTTCCCAGACCTTCACCGTTTCCTCACAGTAAGCTCAGACACACACACACACACACACACACACACCCACACATACACACAAACAAGCACAATTAAGTTAAATGTGACTTATGGCCTCAAATTAGCCTGTGTATCTCTAGCGCACTCTCCAGGTTCTCTTGCCATACCTGGCGGCCAAGGCTAGTACCACTGGCTCCGCCCTCATTCGCACTCTGGCCAATGAGCTCAAAGCCAACCGACGAGAAATCCTCATCAACAACTTCAAGTACATCTTCAGCCACCTGGTCTGCTCCTGCACGAAAGAGGAGCTGGAGAAAGCCTTCCACTACCTCCAGGTTGCTAACCGCGTCTTCACACTCACACTAACTTGTTTCACTCAGTCATTGTGTTGACCGGTGGCCAAGATAGTATTCTTACCTTCATGGATTAATGTGTGCGTGTGTGTGTGTGTGCGTGTGCAGAGCGAGACCGAACTGGAGCTGGGCTCCCTGCTGAGACAGGACTTTCAGGGCCTCCACAATGAGCTGCTTCTGCGCCTTGGAGAACACTATCAACAGGTTCACAAGTGTTACCACAATAAAATATTGGTTTTATAAACAAATCCGCTTTCATGCTGTGCAATGGTGCAATGCTTTTGACCTGCTGACATTCTTTGTGTGTGTATGTGTGCGTGCGTGCGTGCGTGCGTGCGTACTTGGTACTTGGGTACTGGTAGGTGTTTAATGGACTGGCCATTCTTGCCTCGTTTTCCTCCAATGATGACCCCTACCAGGGCCCCAGAGACATCACCACTTCAGAGCACATGGTAACAACCCAATATTTAAGTTGCCTTGTTTCCCCTGACAACAAGTCATGATTCAGACATAGCATATGTTAAGAGATTTGGTTCTCCTAAGTTTGAATATTTTGTCAATTTCCTTTTTTCTCTCTTTGCTTTTTTCGACCAGGCTGACTATCTGCAACCCAAGCTGTTAGGAATCCTGGCTTTCTTCAACATGCAGCTGCTTAGCTCCAGTGCTGGGGAGAAAGACCGCAAAAAGATGGCGAGTGGGCTCCGTCTGGCAGGCTCGGACCAATGACATGTGGCCGTTGGAGCTGTGATAGTAATCGTGTGTGATGTCTGACAGGCTTTTAAATGTGTCCGTGTCTCCGTGCAGGCGTTGACCAGTGTGATGGCCCTGATGCGTCTGATGGGGTCCAAGCACATTAGCTCAGTCAGGGTGAAGATGATGACCACGCTCCGTACCAGCCTGAGATACAAGGACGACTTCCCTCTCCTCTGCTGCCAGTCTGTACACCCACCCACACACTCACACACACACACACACACACACACACACACACACATTATGCTAATGCTTTGATTTAATTTTCCAAATCGTCCAACTCATTCCACACTTCCAATGGCCTACTTCCGTGTGTGACCAGGACGTGGGAGTGTTTTGTGCGGACGGTGGAGCCCACCTACCTGGGACCTCTGCTGAGTCACGTGATTGTGGCACTCCTCCCCCTCATCCCACTCCAGCCCAAAGAAACGGCCGCCATCATACGCTACCTCATCCTGGACCACAGGTAACGTACATGCACAGAGCAGACACACTCTGTAAGGGCTTCTTGCACATGTTTTGACTAGAGGTTCTCACTGTCTCTCTTAGCTGCAGTGTTCATTTTAGATTTAGTATCAACGCCTTCATCTTAATGAATTACCATGTGATCTTTTACAGAGAGGAGGTCCGGGATTACCTCCATGAGATTTACTTCCTGCCAGACCACCCGGAGCTCAAGGACATCCACACCGTTCTACAGGACTACAAGAAGGTCGGCCCCGGCCACCAGGGTCTACTAGCAGTCTGTATAATGCTGCTCGTTGCTGCGGCGTTTGCCGTTGATGGTCGGTGACGTTTGTCCCTCCATCGTTCCAGTTGACCTCCAAGACCAGTGACCTGGCGGCAGCGCTGCAGCTCTCCATGAGAGCCATTCAGCACGAGAACGTCGACGTCCGGATCCACGCTCTAACCAGCCTCAGGGACATGATGCACAGCAACCAGGTCCCCTCACACACACACACACACACACACACACACACACACACACACACACACACACACACACACTAACACACAACAGAAAGTCCCAGCTATCATCCAATACATATTACCTTAAATGATTACCATATTACCATAAATTCTCATGCTGACCTTTTTGTTTTTTATTTGTGCAAAATACACGTTTTCATTATTATAATTATTTAATATTAATTTAATCAGGAGCATCACATTGATATAAAATAAATAAATTAATTAAAAATACAAATTACTACACATATTAATTACATCACATTATCTAATGAGTCTGTCCTCACCGCCCTCCCCACCAGGAATGGCTGCTGCAGCAGGTGTGCGCCAGCGAGGCTGTGGAGCCGGTGATCTCCTCTCTGGTTCTGGTGCTGCTGAGGGGCTGCCAGGACTCGTCCCCCGAGGCCCGGCTGCTGTGTGGGGAGTGTCTAGGCGAGCTGGGGGCCGTGGACCCCGGACGTCTGGACCTCTCGCACACTCTGCTGCATGGCAGCCGCAACACCTTTGTGGTAGGTGGTGTGGTCTGGAAAAGTTCACGTGGAGATTAGGTGGATAGGCACGGTGACACACACACACACACACACACACACACACACACACACACACACACGCACCCACCCGTGTGAAAGGATGTAAAACTGAGCCTAATGTTTGTGACAGAGCGGGGTGGAGGACCCTAATTTTGCCTACGAGCTGCTGACGGAGCTGACCAGAACATTCCTGGCTTACGCCGACGACGTGAGAGCCCAGGACTCTGCGGCGTATGGCATGCAGGTACTCTCTCTCTCAGGCACACACACACACACACGCACATGTGCGTTGTGTGTAACTGTTAGCTGTTAGCTGTGTAACTTAGCAGATGGCCTGACTGTTTTGTTGTGGGGTGCGTTTTGTGTCTGAAAGGAGCTGCTGTCAATATTTGACTGTCACGAGGGGCGCACTGACTCTCCAGGCCGTCGGCTGTGGAGGAGGTTCCCAGAGCAGGTCCAGGAGATTCTAGAGCCACATCTCAACAGCAGGTACACAAACACGGACACACACTGCTCTGTACTCCTCTTTGTCTGTATTTTAACACCACTCTCCTCACCTCCCCCTCTCTGGTATTTTCCCTGTCTGTAGGTATAAGAGCAGTCAGCAGACAGTGAACTGGTCCAAGCTGCAGAAGCCGGTGTATCTGAGTAGACGGGGCAGCAAGTTCTCCGATTGGTCAGCCACTTGGGCGGGATACCTCATCAGCAAAGTCAGTGACCTTTCACCTGTCAACTCTACAGCTGCGGCTATCTTTGCTCCAGTGCTGTTTTTAGAAGCCATTCAGCTTTGGGTCAATTTGCGAAGAGTAATACGTTTTGGCTTGTGTTTCTGGTGGAGTTTCACAGTAGTGACTTGGCGTGATAATTTTTTTATTGTGTCATCTCTAAAAGGAACTATTCACTTGTGATGTCAGTTAAAGGTTACTGTGTCTTGTGCTGGCCTGTTTTATTCCCAGGTGAGGCATGAACTGGCCAGCAAGGTGTTTTCCTGCTGTAGTTTTATTATCAAGCATGACTACAAGGTCACCATCTATCTCCTGCCTCATATCCTGCTGTACATGCTGCTGGGCTGCACATCCACTGAGCAAGAGGAGGTAGACACACAGACACACGCACAGACGCGCCCCTATTGAAAAACACCGGGTGTTATGCTTTCAGTTAATCTCTGTCTGCCTTTGTTTGCTCTCCCTCTGCTAGGTAACCAAGGAGATGCTGGCTGTGTTGATGGAAGGCGATGCGCGAGGGGCGTGTGCCCAGGAAACGACCTCCAGCCTATCACAGCTCAGCACTCAGACCGTGTTCAGCATGCTGGCTCACCTCACTCAGTGGAGTCGATACATCCTCTCCAACAAACCCAAACAAAGTGGTGAGAGAGAGACACGCACGCGCGCATCTCATTTTGGGAGATGTGTAGATGGTGCCCTCTTACAAGCCTATCGTGTGTGTGTGTGTGTGTGCGCGTGCGTGCGTGCGCGCGTGTGTGTGTGCCTGCGTGTGTGCCTGCGTGCCGGCGTTGGTCTCGTCTCCAGAGAGCGGGGAGTACCAGCGTATCGTGGCCTTCCTGAAGGGCATCCCTCAGGACGTGCTGGCCAAGGCCTCGCTGCGCTCCAAAGCCTACACCCGGGCCCTCATGCACTTTGAGGCTTACATCTTGGAGAACAAGGAGAACATCCAGGACCACCTCACCTTCCTACAGGTCAGACACTCCCACCACGACCAGTGTGAGCCGGGGTGTGGTCCTTCACAGGCTGATCCCTCTGCCGTGGCTGTGATTCGTTATTTACCTGGTCTTTGTTTAAGTGTACTTCGGTGCAAGTGTCATAGCACAGCTGAAGGCCGGGAATAAACCGATTTGATAAACGTGGCGTCCCCGGTGTGATTGGCTGCGTCAGACGCTGTACGCTGCGATGCATGAGCCTGACGGGGTGAGGGGGGTGAACGCCCTCAGGAGGGAGGAGCCGTCACTACGGGAACAGATACTCGAGCACGAGAGCATTGGTCTGCTCCGAGATGCCACCGCCTGCTACGACCGGGCTATTCAGTTGGAGTCAGACCAGGTAACATCCAACATCTCTCTCTCTCTCGCTCAGCATGCCCACACGCCCATTCACAAGAATGCGAATGTTTAGAATGTTACTAAGGAGATCACTAGACCCTCTTATTCGATTCAAAGTGAAACGGCAGCATGCACCTTTCTTCTGTTCCCGTAGATCGGTCATTACCACGGGGTGATGAGCTCCATGCTGGGCCTCGGACAACTCTCCACCGTCATCACCCAGGTCAACGGAGTGCTGGCCGACAGGTGCTGCCCCTCCCCCGGATACTCTCTCTCTCCCTCTCACACACGCACACACACACACACACACACAGTAAGACATTCCAAACATACCAAATTGTCCAACTTGTCTGTCTAACATCTGTGTGCGTGTACGCGCGTGTGTGTCCAGACCCCATTGGAAGTCCGAGCTGAACACCTACCGGGTTGAAGCAGCTTGGAAACTTGGCAAATGGGACCAGCTAGAAGATTACCTGAGCTCAGGTGAAACCAGACACCAACTCCCTTTTGAAATGAAAATATATAGATAATAAAAGGCATTCCTATAATCCAAGTGTGTGTGTGTGTGTGTGTGTGTGTGTGTGTGTGTGTGTGTGTGTGTGTGTGTGTGTGTGTGTGTGTGTGTGTGTGTGTGTGTGTGTGTGTGTGTCCGTGTCCAGACCGCAAGTCCAGTACATGGGGGGTGCGTCTGGGTCAGATGCTACTGTCAGCTAAGAAGCGGGACACAGAGAGGTTCTATGAGCAGCTGAAGCTGGTGAGGAAGGAGCAGGTGGTGCCTCTGTCGGCAGCCAGCTATGAGTGGGGAACGTACCAGAGGGGCTATGAGTACATAGTCAGGTAGGAGAGGATTGGGACAATAGGCACACTGCTGTTTGGTTTTCATTGCACTAGTGTATCTACCTAATGTGCTATTGTATTGTGTTCCTTCTTTGGGTGTGTCTATGGCTTCAGGCTCCATGTGCTTAGAGAGTTGGAGCATGCCTTCACTGATCTGCAGAAGCAGAGAGTAGGCACCGTCCCTGACCCCGCCCAGCTGACTCAGGATTGGCCAGAGCGCCTGGAAATGACCCAGAATTCTTTCCGAGCCAAGGAACCAATCCTTGCCCTGCGTCGCGCTCTGCTCAGTCTGACAGCACAGTGAGGAACACCATATGTTCCACAATATAAATGTTTATATTACAGAATCTTTCTTTGAAAATGTCATCTCAAATTGTGTGTGTGTGTGTGTGTATGTATGTGTGTGTGTGTGGTGTGTGTGGTGTGTGTGGGTGTGTGTACACGTCTGTCTTAGTCCGGTGTGTGAGGAGCTGATCGGGGACTGCTGGCTCCAGAGTGCCCGCGTGGCCAGAAAAGCGGGACACCACCAGACAGCTTTCAACGCGCTGCTTAACGGACAGAACACACACCTGGCCGAGCTGTTCACAGAGAAGGCCAAGTGGCTCTGGTCTAAGGTATACACACACACACACACAAGCACACACGGCCCTGAGAAACGACAGCTCTTGGTCACCGTCTCATCGATACGTTGTTTGTTTTTAATGTGTTTGTCTTTGTCGGACCACGCAGAGCGACGTGCACCAGGCCCTGATTGTGCTGCAGAAGGGGGTGGCCCAGTGCTTCCCAGAGAACCAGCCTCCGCTGGACCCTCGCAGCCTGCAGACCAAAGGCAAAGCCATGCTGCTGGTGGGACGCTTCATGGAGGAGACAGCCAATTTCGAGTCAAACGCCATCATGAAGGCCTACAAGGTGTGATTGGAAACCCCTTATGTCAACACCGTTGACACTGCACTGTAATATTCTTCAAACTTTTAAGTTTGAACTTTTAATGCTATTGTTTAGTATATGTTTGTACTCTTTTTCACACCACAAAATAAGAACCCAAATAACCAAAATGATTTACTACCCCATACATTTATCACATTTGACTGTTCAGACAGGCCAGGTTTGAGAAAACCAAGGCATTGGTCTACAATCTTCAGAGTATTGTTTGTCTCTGTCAGGATGTGACCACTCTTCTTCCTGAGTGGGAGGACGGTAACTTCTACCTGGCTAAGTACTACGACAAGGTCATGCCAATGGTGACGGATAACAAGCTGGAGAAACAGGGCAACCTCATCCGCTACATTGTCACCTACTTTGGGAAGTGAGTCTGTCTCTCAACTCGCTATGCTTCACTTTGTTACTGCTCCCATTTCTTTATTCTGGCAATACATCCAATAAAAAATGATGGATGATTCACTTTTTAGGCTTTGGTTTGTAGAGAAATTGGCAAGCCTACTGCCCCGCAGTGGAGAATGAATAACTATGTCCCGTGTGCTTTGCCAGAGCGCTGCAGTTTGGCAACCAGTATATCTACCAGGCCATGCCTCGCATGCTCTCCCTCTGGCTGGACTTTGGAGCCAAGGTGTATGAGTGTGAGAAAGGTGAGGCCATTGTCTGCAAGATATCCACCAGGGATGGGCACGGTTATTTGAATATTTGATTATTTGAAACTATGTAGGTATTTGAATAGAGCTGTAGTTATGTATTTATAGATTTGCCTTAAGTTAGTCAAGAGAGCCTAGGCGAATGCCCTGGATGACTGATACAAATACGTGCGCTGACTCTCTGCTCAGAGGTCAGAGGGAATGTGTACAAATGTGTCAAAGTAAGAAATGTTTTGCAATTGGGGAAGGAATATGTTTATTTAGTGAAAGCCAGATCACAGAAGCCCTCCAAGCTACGGTGCATTAGCAGAAAGAAGAAAACAAAATAATAATAAAATATATGTATAATCTTTTTATTTTATTTAATTGATTAACTGAAATATTTTTTATAGACTATTGAAATAGCAAAATGGCCTAAAATGCCCATCCCCAATCCACCTGGCTGAATGTTTTCCCGGTAACGGTGAGAAAACATTGCACTATCGTTTCAAACTCCCTCTGCCTTGTGTCTCTCCATCCCTGCGGGTAGCCGGCCGGACGGACAGACAGATGCGCGTGGAGCTGGGGAAGATCAACGCGGCGGTCAGCGAGCACTGCGCCAGCCTGGCCCCTTACCAGTTCCTCACGGCCTTCTCCCAGCTCATCTCCAGGATCTGCCACTCCAGCAACGAGGTGTTCGCCGTGCTCATGGAAATCACGGCCAAGGTCCTCCTGGCGTACCCCCAGCAGGCCATGTGGCTCATGATGGCTGTGTCCAAGGTAGGGGCCCTCACTGTTAGCCTCATCCTTATAATAGGACTGAAATCTAAATCTAAATCGCTGCTTGTAGTTGTGTTATCACCTCAAATACACACATTTGTGTTGTTATGATAAGAGGTCTGTAGGTATATTACTGGCCTGAGCATGGTGTTTCCTGGGTTTCAGTCCTCCTACCCCACGCGTATGAACCGCTGCAAAGAGATCCTTAGGAAGGCCATCAGCCTCAAGGAGTCCCTGGGCAAGTTCATCGGAGACTCCAACAGGCTGAGTGACAAGCTGCTGGAGCTCTGCAACAAGCCAGTACGTAGTAGGCGTGATGTGCACAAACGCTCAGAAAAGTCAGAAAATAATCTTGACGGTGGCACCAGTGACATTTCCTTTAATCAGTACTTAGTACGAATATGTCATCAGTGCATATAACTTCAGCAATGGTGACTTGTGTGCGTGTGTTGCCCGTATCTCTCAGGTGGACGGGAACTGCAGTGCGCTCAGCATGGGCGTCCACTTCAAGCAGCTGAAGAGGCTGGTGGAGGAGCCGTCCTTCAGCGAGATCCTGATCCCTCTGCAGTCGGTGCTCATCCCCGCGCTGCCCTCCACCGGTGGGGCCAACACCAAGCATGACGCCTTCCCTGGCCACTGGGTCTACCTCGCCGGCTTTGAGGACACGGTGGGACAGGGGATGGGAGAGGGGCCTGGGGGGCTCCTATGGGTGTATTGAGTGTAATGGTGCACAGACTCCCACAATCTAGTGAAGTGTCGACTTTTGTTGCTACGGGAGCATGCGCGCCTGGCATCGATAAAGATGGAGCGTGTTAGTGATGTCTTGGGTTTTGTGTTCAGGTGGAGATCCTAGCGTCTCTCCAGAAGCCCAAAAAGATCAGTCTGAAGGGTTCTGATGGCAGGAGCTATACAATGATGTGTAAGCCCAACGATGACCTGAGGAAAGACTGTCGACTCATGGAGTTCAACTGCCTCATCAACAAGGTGTGTGTGTGTATGTGTATGTGTGTGTGGATGTACGCTTGCAGCATGTTTGCTCTAACCAGTGAGTTGGCTATAATGCGTGTCTTCATGTGCCTGTGTGTGTGTTTTATTTTTATAGTGCCTGCGTAAAGATGCTGAGTCCAGACGGAGAGAGCTGTTCATCCGCACATACGCTGTAATCCCCCTCAACGAGGAATGTGGGATTATCGAATGGGTCAACAACACTGCTGGATTCAGACACATTCTTACTAAACTCTACAAGGAGAGAGGTATCCAGATACAGGCGCAAATACATGCATGTTGACTCATATTGTCATGACCCATTGATAAGTGGTGGGTGTCTCGTGTCAGGTATCTACCTTTCCGGTAAGGAGTTGAGGAAACTCATTCTTCCTAAGACTGCGGCCTTCCAGGAGAAGCTACGGATCCATAAAGACGTGCTCTGTGCTCGACACCCCCCCATCTTCCACGAGTGGTTCCTCCGAACCTTCCCTGACCCCACATCTTGGTACTGTCTCGATCAAAACAAGCCGCTCAAAATGACCTGGACAATAAACCACCTGCACATATCAGAGCTTTCTTTTACAAATGTTTTAATTAAGTTGGAACGTGCGTGTGTGTGCTTCAGGTATAGCAGTCGTTCTGCCTATTGCCGCTCCACGGCAGTGATGTCCATGGTTGGCTACATCCTGGGACTTGGGGATCGCCATGGAGAGAACATCCTTTTCGACTCGCTCACCGGGGAGTGCGTGCACGTTGACTTCAACTGCCTCTTCAACAAGGTGTGTGTGTGTGTGTGTGTGTGTGTGTGTGTGTGTGTGTGTGTGTGTGTGTGTGTGTGTGTGTGTGTGTTTTATTTGAGATATTTACTGCCGCTGAAAGCTTCCTGGGAGGTCTAAAGTGTCGCCCTGTCCCTCCGTCCCACTCGCTCATCTTAGGGAGAGACGTTTGATGTTCCGGAGGTGGTGCCATTCCGTCTGACCCAGAACATGGTCCATGCTATGGGCCCCATGGGCACTGAGGGCCTCTTCAGGCAGGCCTGTGAGGTCACCCTCCGACTGATGAGGGACCACAGGGAACCCCTCATGAGGTGCACCCACAAACTCACACAGTCCCGTTTTGAAGTGTTTATGCCGCTACAACTAACCACATGTTATTGTGTGTTTTGTGTTCAGCGTTCTTAAGACATTCCTCCATGACCCTCTGGTGGAGTGGAGTAAACAGACCAAGGGAGCCTCCAAGACCCAGGCCAACGAAACCGGAGAGATTGTCAACGAGAAGGTGGGAACATGGCCTCGTGAACGCACCCGGACACTTATTCCTGTCACAACCAAGAGGCCTTCATAATTTTTCTCTTGGTCTCTCCCAGGCTAAGACCCATGTGTGTGAGATTGAGCAGCGACTACAGGGTGTGATCAAGAGCAGGAACAAGGTGCTAGGCCTGCCGCTGTCCATAGAGGGCCACGTCCACTACCTTATACAAGAGGCTACGGACGACAACCTGCTCTGCCAGATGTACCTGGGCTGGGGCCCATATCTATGATACACGTGCACACGCATTAACTCTGTTACTGTGGCAAACTTTGCCTACCTTCGTAGTTTGATGCATTGCCACTGCCATTCCTTTGTTTCATAAGAGAATAAGCTCTACATTGCTACTGTATATTCATTGAAAAATAGATAAAGTATTTTGTTTACATTCAGCTCTGAGTTGTGTCTATGGTTTGTGTTTCAACGTGTCAAAGATGTTGTCTTAAGCCTTAGACCTGCTCTAATTACCTAAGGAGTCACTCTGTCAGAAGGCTATTTTTATACCTCTGCACACACATGAAGCACACATACAGTATCTGGTTGATGGCCAGTAGAAGTGGAATATCTGGATAGTCCAATCAGATTTTAGCCCTACACTCAAGGACCAATTAGATCCAAGTGTGCCCTGTGAGAGGATAAGAGGATAAGAGCAAGAGACGGGAATTACAGTGTGTAGGCAAGTGAGGTTAAAGGGAGCTGTTCTTGTAAGAGGTCAATGCTGCTGTTCTATAATGAGTTCCGATTCACAGAGACTAGCTGTGTTCTTCGTTATTGTCATTCTCCTCTTCATCAACGCACTGCTGATGTTTCTG
>JAVQJS010117383.1:0-12181 GCA_036024795.1 Galaxias rostratus | reverse complement strand
GTGTGTGTGTGTGTGTGTGTGTGTGTGTGTGTGTGTGTGTGTGTGTGTGTGTGTGTGTGTGTGTGTGTGTGTGTGTGTTTTGACTCCCAGACAACAGCAAGGAGTTAACCTCTCTTTGGATTCTCTCACTTCCTCCTGGCTTTGCTGGAGGTGACGGAGAGTTCATTTTGGGATTACATCTCCCACTGGAACAGCCGATGGGGTCAAAATGCAAAGCTTGTTTTTTAACAAAAGACAATTATCCGTGTGGATCCCTGGGAACGCTACCCAATCGCCCAATACCAAATCCCTGAGAACGCTACCCATTTTACCAGGTAGAAGCTACCACTGACTGCCCCTGCCATTTCGACTACGAATCAAAGATAAGGAGAGGAGAGGGCAATTAGTTATCATAGCTTCTGAATAGTAGAGTCATGTCACGTCCACACAATGTTGGACCAGACTTTGGATAAAGCGTTTGCACGGACCAGTTCCACTGTAGGTCCAGGCCACTCCCTCTGATCTCCTCCCAGAGGCCATTGGTCACGCTGGAGGTCACCTCCAGATGGCCCGGCGCCTTCACACAGTTTGAGTCTGCTTCGCTCGCTGAAGCACATGAGCTGCATTGACCACTGCTGGGTTTGCCTGACCTGGACGTCCTATAGCAGGCCAGGCCGGCAAATTGGTCTGGGTCATCCGCCATGTCACACAAGGGAGTTCCCACAAAAACCTTGACACTGCTTGGCACCGTGCAACGTCCGAGTTTCCCTCCAAGACTGCTCAATTGAAATGTGTCGTTACTATGCATGAATGCCTGCATAAAAGTCGGCGTAAGTGCTTGTGCTGTATTCGGCGCCCGGACATGATAAGTCATGACTTGGTGGGAACACTGAGACTTATCTCGAGTTGCCACAATACTCCTCCTAATGGCGGGCTGGCCATTAGAGTCTGGACCCCCTCGGCCAGCCTCTTCAGCCACTCAAGTAAAGCTAACACAAAGAGACACCACCAACCTCCCAAACAGCGGTCACTGCGTCAACCACGGAGCCATGCTAGCCTCTCTCTCTCTGCTCACATTGTCTGTATACATAAGGGGTCCTGAGTTGCACGCAATGAGCTGTGGTTTGGTGAACCGGAATAAGGGGAGATAGAGGGTACCAAACACTGAGGGGGTTGGGGGGGGGGGTTCAAGGAGGGTGGTGTCTGCCGGCTGCCTCTCCCCGTAGGAACATCTGCCTCTCAGGCTGCAACAGATGCAGAAGCACAGAGGGAGGAAAGACGGTCTGGCGGATTCTGCTGTGCTGGCAAGGGCAATTTAAAGGAGAATAAAGGAGTTGTTTGTGTCATTAGTTTTGTTTTATTACTCAACTGAATGTTAAATGTTTCACGACGGTTCCCAATTTTCTAGAATAACTCAAAGGGATTTCAAACCATTGTACTGTGAATTGCTTGGTCTCTATTCATGTATTGTTTCTACGTATTGTTGGTCTTTATAAATTATATGAACGGTTTAGCCTTGGAACACTGCTGCAATCAAAAGAGTAGTTCAGTCACGGATATAGTATTTTACACCGCGTTCGATTTTACTTAATGAGCGGTTTAAATCTGAAAAAGCCAATCGCTGTCTTCCAGTGAGAGATGCATCCAATTAAATCCTGTCCATATGTTTAGCACCAGGAGCATTTGGGTGATAGATTGTGGTTGGATAATGAATGCTTCCTCTGCTTGGCAGATTTGTTTTGGATTGGGCCGTCTGTATTGAAGGCTCCGTTAACGGGATTATTTCCATCAGGACGAGGAAGAGACCTTATAAACAAGCTGACGATCGCATTGGGATGAGGCTGAAGAACAGACTCCTCTCTGTTAAAACGTTTTCTCTGCGTTAAGAAAAAAGGCCTCAATTTTGGTTTGAATAATATATATATACATATAAATACATAGACAAAACAATTTGTGAAGGCTTGCAGCATTTTTGGAAATCCTAATAACTTGAATAATCTTTTAAAGTTCAGTTCCTCTAATGGGAAGCCTCATTAGAAAATCATCTTTAACTCTTAACCAATTTACATTTCAATTGTCTTTGCATAAATATACACTCCCATTGTCTCCATGACCTCATTTCACGTTCAGTGTTTAGTGTGGAAATGTGGGCACACACAATGTCGCTGGCATGCACGTCTTTTTTTCTATTGTACCAAATTATCTTTTCCATTAATTTCAACGCACCAGGAAATTAGCTAGCACTGCACTCGAGGCTATAGCTAAATGAGAAAGATTGAGGTATTCCCGAGATTAAGGTCCTAAATTGTTAAGCCTATTCCAGGCTTGAGTAGTCAAATGAATCAAATCTGACGTTCCAAAATAAGTTATTTTGTCCAGGGCCATCACTGAACCATGTGCACATATTTAAGGCGTTGAACAGGTCCAAATGTGTAATTCATTCCTTTTATTTGAGGTTAATACTGGTAGTTCTCCGGGTCGAACAGATGTGCATAACTGGCAAGTCAAACACAGACCAACCCAAGCAGCGTTAGCTTTACAAAGACAATGAATTCAAAAACCTTGTGGTAGAAGTCTGTTTACAAACAAGTCGCTCTTTAAATCTCCCTATCTCCCCTCTGTTGTTTTGATCTATTCCTCCAGTGGGGCGTGGCACCTTCTCACACCTACATCCCCTTCCTCTCTCAAACTGCTTGCCGTTTCTTTCTCTCCTCCTCCACCTCTTCCTCGATGTCAAACTATCTTTCCGGCGTCGCCTTTCCTAGTTCCGCTTGGCTGGATGTGTCTACGGGGGCCGCTCTCCGGAGACCTCCTCTCAGAGATTCAAACAGGGCATATGTGACTTATGTGTCAGAGGATCCGGCGGAATGTGTTTGAGTGTTGCACCGTACCCGGGCGAGGCGGGCGTCTCCCCAGGCCCTATCTGAACTGCAGTCAACCCGCTAAGATGGCAGCAGAACAGGGCTTTTGCCCGTTGGAAATGGCTAGTTGACCATGTGCTAGTCTGGTGTACGGCCCTGGGGGGAGGCCTATTGAGTGAAGGTTCAGCATGCTTCAATGGTCCGAAGAGGAGCCTGATACCCACGCACTGCACAGAGCGGCTGGGCTCGCATACCCAAATGGCTGAGTCTATATTGTGTGGTGCTTTAGAAATATTTCATCAAATGTAATTATGCTTTAATGGCATCACAGGTTAAGGTTATAAGGTTAAGGATTTAAGGATATACATTTCAAATTGATTAAAATGCATCATTTTTGTTATACATATATATATATATATATATATATATCATATAGTTTTCTTATAAATATGTAGAGGAGAGGTCGTTGCCCTGCTCGTTAAATTACTATCAGATAATTTGCATATGTAATAAACATATTAATTGCCATATAGTTCTAGATAGACTAATACTTTTGAGAATCCATTGGCAGCGGATTGACTAGGGTTAGCATTGATGACAAGCACTGAAAATCCAAGCCAAGCCTGACGTAGCCCACCTGACATTCGAATAGTGTCTGAAGATGTGTTGAAACCAAACACATTACAAAACTCCAAGTCCTTTCCTCTGCACTGACTGGTTAATCTTTTCAAGACTGATTTTTTTAAAAGTGCTTCTGTCAACCATGGAATCGTGGAACGTTCTGCCTTCTAGAATATTCATAGAAGCCCCTCCTGAAATACTCTCAATGGAGCACAGCCACTTAGGCAGCGAGTCGCAGGGCTACTCCGAAAGGAACAAGCCCACTTTCTGTGGCGCCCCGGCGCTTCCCTGGGGCGAGCCAAATTATGAGCAACCCCGCTGTGTTTGTTTGGACAGAGTAGCTTACTCATGCCAGAGGAGTTCAGTGCCAGACCAAGTGTTCCTTGGTTCTGGCCCGTCACAAGAAAACGCCACGGGGACAGTGAGAGGGTGCAAGCGCGCACGCATGGCCGCACTTGGTTGCATGTCTCTGTCTCATTTAAAAGCGACCCCCTCGGCTTGCGACAGCCGACTGGTGCCCTTTGACCTCGTTGCAGTTTGAGTCGTGCCTTTTGCGAAGGCCTCCTCGGATGATTGTCAAAGGCATATGGAACTAATTTGACCTTGTGTGGCGCTGGTTCGAGTTAACTAATTGTTTGATTGCATCACTGTGTATGTTGTTGTGATTAATAATGGGCTGAGACAGTTCAGTTTCCAGTGTTTGGGGCACATTGTATAGTTTGTGTCTGTATAGTTTGTGCCTCATATGACTTTGTGAGAATAGCAGTGGATCCTGGAGTCCATTGGCCAACTGTATCTCACAGTGGGATTGAGTTTCCTAACCTTTACTGTACTGTATACCAATTAGTTGGTCTGGCGTAATACTCTGATATGTGCCATATTGTGTCTTTGGTTATTCTGAAAGGTGCCTGTAAATAAAAAGCATTATTTTTACCATTACTATTATATGACATATGTCACGTGTTTCAGATCTGTGATAATGGAGAGCAGACAGCAAAGCATTGCACCATCCCTGGATTGTAGGCGAATGCCCTCGAGGTTTGATCCTCCACCATTAGAGATCGTAAAGGGCTTGATTATGCAGGGTGTTATCGTTAGACCCTCATTAGGACGTGGCCCACGGCGAGTTATTGATTAGCTGTGCAGAGATAAGCCACTCAGGAAGAGCAGAGCAGGCCACACACTGGGCTGGGTCCCTGCTCTCTCTCCCCACCTCCCCCACACCCACCCGCCGATTCTCCCCTGCTGAATTATACGCCATGGTTTACCTGTGAGGCGCAGAAAGCACGTGTTTTGCACAGAAAACTAGATTGTTGTTGTTTATTGAGTTGGCGCCTCCCTTTTCAGGCAAGTATTTATGCTACGTCGGCTAGATTTTTGTGCCGATACTAAGATGATCTTTTTGCCTTACGCTCCGTTACCCGTTCTTAAATACTCTCCTTTCGTAGCGTCCATTTTGTATATGATATGCTCATTTCATGAGGCGTTGATAACCATGCATACACAATCAGATCCGCCCATGGTATTATAGGTTGTCATGACATCCGTGAAGTGTGGCGTTGATGGTGGTAAGTCTCACATAGCTGGTTGCCTTATATACTGCGTGTAATTTAAAGGTCAAAGCTGTGCATGGTGGGTGTGATGGATAACATACCAGCTTAACACAGACATACTTGCCATTTAAATGTACATTCTGCCACTGCCGCCATCGGAGGTACAGAAAGGCAAAGATTGTAGGCGTTACTGATTCTACGAATGTGTTCAAAAAAGACGGATGACTGAATTATACATTGGATTATGGCGTACCGTTGTTTTATGTTATTTCGCCTTATTGACCTCAGATCAGTCGTTCCCATCAGTAACATGTAATCCCTCTGTAGATAGAATGCATGCTCACCTCCCTTTAGCTCAGATGAACACATTCCCCCTATAGGTCGCTGTTCATTCATAGTTAGCATATATGGCTTCATACCTTTATGTCACTGAAGCAGGGATAAATACAGTGCCAGGTGGGAAGACCACAGGTGCAGAGAGACGTCATTCCACAGGGAGCATCTAAAAGGGGAGCGACAAAGGGAATGGACGAACGCGGCGTGAAGTGGTCGGGTTTCACGCAACACAAAGCCTTCCGATAATGTTTCAGTGATTTGAGGTTATAACATTCTATTTTGAATGTGCGTGCATTTTAGAGAAGCATCAAACTCCCTGGAATGATGAAATGAATTGGCTTAACGGGCATGGCTGAGACAGAGACTATACGCATTCAAAGTTGAAGTAGCTATGTTGGTTGGACCTAAAGACATTTCAATGCTTTCTGGAATAAAACCGCTTGCACTGTTAGCAAACACTGAACGCAAAAACAGTCTTTCTCCAGATTTCTATGGAGAGTAGCCCCTCATCAACTCCCATGAACAATTTCCTCTCTTTTCCCACTAGAACCTACAAGGAGCTGGAAACCAATTTATTCATTAAGCTCCATGGAAACAAACCCGTTCTTTTCATAAAACAGTCGCAGAGGTGAGTGAGGCAATGCATGATGTCCACTCAAAGCAACGACCACGTGTTCAGTATAGATGTCTTATTTCACAAAGTGTTTGTGCATGCCCGAACACATTGGGCATGCACCAGGTCCCCAGAAATATGTAGCTCTGTAATGTTACCAATAGCCCAATGTCATCATATATAAGGCCATGGTGTTATGGTGTTGTCGAACCCTAATGCAATTCATGTGTTTGAGTGTGTTTTCTCACTTGACTGTAAAGGTCATCTCACCGGGGCTATTTATGGTACAGAATGAATGGATTGGGTGCAGAAGCCATGCATTTGCTGTGTATAGCCCAGTCATGTGCATGTATGGAGGTGACAGACCACAGCACTGAGATCATGTGCCACAACCATGATGTGATAGAAGGTCATACTTGGAACACACATGGAAAATATTCTCCTATATCAACACATTTGACATGTTTCCAGGCCCCTTCCTGGAAGAAATGTACTTTGCAGTCGAAACCATTTATTTTTATCTTGTGACAAAAATGTATTAATTGATTTAAATGATTAATTTCAGTTCATGTGAATACACCACACCATAAAACACACGGAAAACTACCCAACATAACACAACAAAAAAATAAACAAATGTTAAAACAGATTGAATAATTTTTTTTACACAAAATAAAAGAATCACTCACAACATTGTGACTTTATATTTCTTACATCTTTTATCTTCGTGTTATTTGGGATGAAAGAATGACACTTCCTCGTTGCACAAAGCCCTCCAAAACTAAAGAGGGAACTGCCATCGAAGTGGCTCGGCGGCTGTCACGGCTGATCAGTGACGCGTTGCCATGTTCGCTGATGCTGCTCTTTTGATCTGCTCAAATGAATTCCCGGCCCGGCCCTGTGGCGCGTGGAGCAGGGGGTGTTGAGAACAACAACAGACGATGGAACCAGCCCGCGTACGTCTCCCTGTACCTGGGACGAGGGGTCCCGTGGGAGGCTCGCCCTCTTTGTTCTCCTCACCCTGTCTGCGTCCTGTCAACTCTCATATCCAAATAGAAACAAGCTCAATGCAAGCTACCGAGGTTGTTGTTTTCCTCTTTTGATACGAATATCTATCGCCGGCGCCGTCTGTCAGTTTTTTAGGATTTGACTTTAATGCTTGCTCTGTCGCCACAGCGACATACTTCCGTGTCTAAGGCAAAGTTGGAATTTGTTTATTTTTAACTGAATCCTGTGTGCTCGAGCATTTAAGTAAATTGTGTTGGTTTTATTTGTTTGCAAGTTGTGTTTGTAAGCTAAATTAAACTATATAGACACTAGACAAACCTCTTTTCCTAGTCTGAAGTGTTACGCTTAGTCATTTTGTCACCGACTAAACTAAGCAAACATAGCTTTGTACTTTATGGCTGCATTATGTATGGAGATGAAAGTACACTCCTCCACTGCGACAGCTCCCTAAATCAAAGACATGCACACACGCGAGCAAACACCTAACTGTGTGGAACTTGAAACGGTGTTTTGTGGTAATGTGGTTTGGTCTCCTACTTTCACATGTTAATGAGACAACAAGAATTCCTTCTGTGTCTTGGTTAAATCTGCATACAATTGAATTAGTTCAAGTGAATGAACAACCAACAAAGCTCATGGTTTGATTTATCTTCTAAACTTAAATGTTGTTTATTTGTAAAAGCTTATTATAAAATCTACCTCGTACAATATATTTTAGTAAAAAATATTGGGGATGCATTGGTTCTGTTTAGCACTGAAACTCCTGTTGACAGATATTGTGGCTCAGCTTTAGGCTAGGGAATGACCAGGAATCCCTAATGCCCCTCATTAGAAATAGCCTTGCCATTCTCCCTAGTGCTAGCAGTGTCCTCGTCCACATTCCGCTGGCTCTCGAAGCTACACTGCCCTTGACTAACCATCTCACCAGGGGGAAACACACTCACCGTCCATCACCACATAGAGGGAGCAGGGGTATAGAATATAACAAGGAAGAGGTGGATCAGCAGCTCTACCTTATATCAAGCCTTAGAAATCAATACCACAGCCATCTTTTGAATGGCACGTCCTAAAATGCATCACGGGTAAGTTCCGAACAATAGCAGGTAGAACAAAAATATGCTTGTGTTTATGGCGATCTCCTGTTCCACCACTTGATATTAATTTATGACTTATGCCGATATGCCTTACCTCTTGCAGTGCGTCTTAGAGGACATTCTGTGTGTCTTCGAAACCGCACAGTTCCCCTAGGAGTGCACGTATTCACAGGGGCAATCTGCACGTTAATTTATGTTTGGTTGCAGGAGATCCGTCCTGAGTAGTGCTGTATGAATGCCCGAATAGATTGAAGCAGTATCCAATCGTTTCAATCCCCCCCCTGAATAATGCATCAAGGATGGCCCTGCTTTGCACCGTCATAATCAACAATTGATCATGGTCTCCCACACGTCGGAAAGGTAATTACAGCTCAGATTGACATTTGTTTCTGTAGTATTCCCACTGTCAGCGCTTCACTGCAGTCTTTCAAACGGCCATCATGTGGGGTTTTCATTTCCGTGTTTCCCCCCCGAATGCAAATGGAGGTCAATATGAATGCAGGATCTGACAGGGATGACTCAACTATAATGCGGTTATTGACCACCATTGATTAGAAATGATGCCGTTAAGAACCTCTACTCCGCCCATATTTAGTTTCGCGGTTTTGATTCATGAGCTCCAAGTAGGCGTCTCGAAGCCGCAGCTCGAATGACAGTAAATAACAGATGGCAACAGTATCATTTACATGTAAATGACTTCCTATCAAGGTCGGTCTAAAGCCCCACCTTCAGGATGAATGGCGTGTTCTTCCATAAGCCTTTTGCCCTGCCGGGCCTGATTGATACGCTGCCTTTAGGTCCATTACAACAAGGGCCTTTCCTGGTAATGATGCCTTCAACAAAGTCGGAGAGCTGGCCTTTCCGGGGGGATTAGGGACATCACCAATACTCATCCAGTTTAAGGCTCCTCTGAGCCCTAGCATCAGGAACGGTCATACTACACTCTCCTTTAAAGTAGGATAGTGAATGTTAGATTATTTCAATAGCACCTGATAGGCGACACTGCCATAATGCGATCACCATGGAGTGGGCTTGCCAATTGAGGGTATCTTTTTTGGGGAGAGGTTTGTGTCAAAGACAACATTCAGTAAAGGTGTGTCGGACAACAAACTGCCGTTTGTAGACGGGCCATGGGCGTTCACAGAACACTGGCACATTTGTCAAGATGTAACCTTGGCAGGGAAATGAAATCAGTCAGGTGATGCACAGAAACGCTAAAGAGAAAACTTGAGACCCCTTTGTGTGTGTGTTTGTGTGTGCGTGGGTGCGTGCATGCGTGTGTGTGTGTATGTTTGTGTGCGTTATGGATCATACCAGGACATTGACAGTAAAAGAGGGGGTAGCGATGGGTTGTTGAAGGACAAGCAGAGGTTGGAGGAGGTGATTAAACCCCCCCCTTCATTGAATGTGAACCTGGAGGCACACATCCCCATTTGAACCGGTAATGTTCTCCTGCTGGCCTGCATCCTATCACCAACAGAGCCAGGGAGGACGCACGGTCACATCAGATTGATGCCTGGGCGGAGCAGAGGAAGTGATGGGAGGGTGCACTAAATCCATCCTGAAACAACAACATCCTCCAGTCAGACAGTGGGGTGTGGGTTTGGTGTGTGGATAGAAAAATGTCTTGCCGCCATTTGTCTGGACAGGTGCTTTCATCGATATGAGAAATACACCAATGTGGATTTTTGGATATTTAACGGGGCTAAGGCATATGTATAATTCACAGACTATTCATTATTTTTTTTGGCGGAGACTTTATGTCAAATCCAGTTTTGCAGCAAACCGTTCTTGTATTTGCAGTTGGTGGGAACCGTTTCCCTCTAAGCCTGCACGACAACGTTCCCTTTCCCCGCTGCTAATCTGGCCTGGAGAGACGAGGGATTTGCTCTGGTGTGATTCTGCATATTTTAGGCCACTTCCACCTGAAGCCGGTGGATTTGCTGTAAATAACGCTCGCCTCCCCAGGGAATGGAGTTCTCAAGCACGTGACAACGCTGACGGGGCCGGCGTTTATCCATTCAAACGCTCCTCTTCACTTTCACTTCTCTCTGAAGCTCATCTCTTGTTCCTCCACGTCTATGAGGTAGAACAAGATCACAAGAAGCTCAAACATTCCTGTGCAATAATACTGTCTGTTGGAATTATCCCTTGGAGTGTATGCCGTCTATGCACGTTTTGTTGAACAATGTCTTGTCCATCCACAGAACAAAACAATGTTTTATACATATATCAAGAATATTTAGCATTTAGCGTCACAGACACATTAGATTGAAGATGGCTGTCAAATGGAAAAGCAGGGAGACAGCGAACGTGTCTACCAACAGTGTTTCAACATAACAACGGGGGTCTTCCATCAGTGGACATTTTTGGGCCGTGATGCAGTAAATACACTAAGAAACTACTGAGAGAAACGAACGGAGGACCCCAGCCTATATCCTAGGGCTTGCCAAGGCTGTGGTAACCATTGACAGTGAGCTGGGAAGGTGGGAGCGGAGCTCCCTGGGAAAGATGACACACTTGCCGTGGTCCACATCCCCGGGCCTAGCCACTCACTCACTGGCACGCTTTGCCTGAGTCAGCGGTCATCCATACCCGTTTGATCCTTCACCCTGCACACAACCGTCACAGAGCCATCAGGGCTCCGTCAAAAGGGGGGAAACAAAGGCCCTATTTGCGTACCACAAACACGGGGCAGTTTGCATGCAGCCAGGTAGGAAAGGGGGCCGGGCTTGTGCTGCTCTGCTCCTGCGAGCTGTCTGCCGCTCACCCAGCCACAGCTGTCGGAGAAGCTAAACTAATCCCCTCTGCGACTTAAAAACAGAGTTGGCTGAGCTGTGCAGTGCCCAAGGCAAGATTTCAGTATTGGAATTGGACCAATGTTGTTGCTTTTTCACTTTGAACGTTGGACAACAACAGCAAAAGGAAAAGCGTACTGGCAAAAATAGAGTGAAAACATATCCTAATGCCGTTGAAATTCGTTTTCTTATCAGGAATGGAGGTGTCATCAGAGTGGCCGTGTTAGCAGAAATGTGTTCCGTGTTCTGAAAAGACGAGGTGAATTGCTGCTTTTAGCGCTGCTCATTCTTATGTTTGTTGGTATTTTTATTTCCATCAATGCCTTTATCTTTCATAGGCAAATAAAATGCATCAATTTCGGAATTGTAGCAGACGCCCCGCCAATGGAATCTTTCTTAACCACATCTGACTGCAGCAGCATCACACGAGTCCATCCCACTGCCTTTTCCATGCATGGCTTTTCCTCTCTGCAAAGTGTTTGTTCATGCATTTAAATAGGAATATTATCCTAATGATGGATACTTTCTATTTATACGCAATGACGATCTGTCAGTCTGCCCACGTCTGCTGAATATTAGTCCATAATTGGTGGCAAAGAAGACAAGCTGAAGCTTTTGACCCCCTTTGAGGTTTGCTCTCAGTGGTGGGTCTGTACAGATTTACCTTTTACAGATGCAGCGCCAAAGACCCTCTCCCCGCACTGATAGACCATTACACTACAGTCTATCAAAAATGGGGTTTCAACAAAGTCCCTGTGTTCAAACTAGCCTCAAAATCCAAGCTCCATAGATACAGTGGAGACAGTGCAAATATGTCCTGTGGAGGTTTGTTGTGTCTCTACCAATGTTCATAAAGAAATGGTTAACTAAGTGTCAGAAAAAGGAGCACAATCAAGATGATATATAGACGAGTTGCAGGTGTTCCAGTCCTGTAGTCGTAGTCCAGCTAGTGCTAGTTTGATGGGGGGCGTGCATTGAACACCACACAGAAACCTACAAGAGCCACAACACAGCTTCCGCAATTTCAATAAACAACTGATTGTACATTTTTCCTGTTGTTTTTCAGCATATATGTCCACAGCATAAAAGATACACTGAATTTCCCTTGACACCAAGTTTTAAAAGACCCACAGTAGTGCTCCAATAATGCATGGCTAGGATCAAACAACATTAGCTTTGGTTCAAAGCCATGACAACTACTTTGGCCTACTTTATGAAAATGAGAGAGAGAATCAGAGAAGTTTGGGATCAACAGACTGTGTGTGTGTGTGTGTGTGTGTGTGTGTGTGCGTGCGTGTGTGTGTGCGTGCGTGTGTGT
>JAVQJS010117360.1:0-14109 GCA_036024795.1 Galaxias rostratus | reverse complement strand
GTCTCATCACCGTTGGTGATCCGGCCGATGATGGTCGTGTCGTCAGCAAACTTGATGATTGTGTTGGAACTGTGTTTCGCCACACAGTCATGGGTGAACAGTGAATACAGGAGAGGGCTCAGGACGCAGCCTTGCGAAGCACCAGTGTTCAGCGTCAGGGTGGAGGATGTGGCAGTACCAACCCCCAAGTTGAGGCCCAGGTCCCTGAGCTTGATGGCGAGCTTGGAGGGCACAATAGTGTTGAATGCCGAGCTGCAGTCTATGAACAGCATTCTCACGTAGGTGCTCCTCTGGTCCAAGTGTGAAAGGGCAGTGTGGAGTGCTAGGGAGATGGCGTCATCGGTAGACCTGTTTGGCCTATATGCAAATTGCAGGGGGTCCAGTGTTTCAGGGAGGGCTATAAAGGGTGATAAAGGTTTTGACTAACTGCTCAAAGCACTTCATGATGGTAGAGGTGAGTGCTACTGGGCGGTAGTCGTTGAGGCAGAGGGCTTTGGATTTTTTGGGAACAGGAACAATTGTGGACCTCTTAAAGCACAGGGGGACCACGGATTGGAGCAGCGACTGGTTAAAAATGTCCGTGAAGACATCCGCCGGTTGAGCTGCACATGCCTTGAGGACCCGGCCTGGAATGCCATCAGGACCAGGTGCCTTGTGTGGGTTGGTCCTTTTGAAGGCTCTGCACACATCCGCTCTAGATATGGTATGTCTATGATCGTATGTCTATACATTAGCCCTGCGATGGACCGATGATCTGTACAGGGTGTACCCCGCCTCTCGCCCAATGCCGGCTGGGATAGGCTTCAGCCCCCTTGCGACCCTACATAGGTTAAGCGGTATTGCTAATGGATGGATTGATCTCCATATCAGCTCAATGAGTGCTATAACATTGTAAGAGTGTGTCACTTTAATTAGTGGTGAAAGGTAGGTTCCATATCACTTTGATATCACAAGCCATTGTATCTACTATAGGGTGAAACTTGAAAAATGTGATTATCGTGCAAAAGTTCCCTTATTTCGGTAATTCAACTTGAAGGTGAAACTAATATTTTATATAAACTCATTACATGCAAAGTGAGATATCTCAGGTCTTAATTTGTTATAATTTTGATGACTATGGGTACATCTTACGAAAACCCCAAACTCAAAATCTCAGAAAATTTGAATGTTGTGAAAAGGTTCAATATTGTAGGCTCAAAGTGTCACACTCTAATCAGCTAATTCATCCAAAACACCTGCAATAGGTTCCCAAGCCTTTAAATGGTACCTCAGTCTGGTTCAGTAGAATTCACAATCATAGGGAAGACTGCTGACCTGAAAGTTGTGCAGAAAACCATCACTGACACCCCCCACAAGGAGGGAAAGCCACAAAAGGTAATTGCAAAAGCGCTGTATCAAAGCACATTAACAGAAAGTTGAGTGGAAGGGAAAAGTGTGGAAGAGAAAGGTGCACAAGCATCAAGGATGACCGCAGCTTGGAGAGGATTGTAGGATTTAATCCTAGACTTGGGCTTCAAATGTTGTATTCCTCATGAACAACAAACAACGTCAGACGGATCTTACCTGAGCAAAAGAAAAAAATAACTGCAAATTTTGCATCTCACTTAAAAAACCCAGATTCCAGTGTCTGGAGGAAGAATGGAGAGGCACACAATCCAAAAAGCCTCAGTAGTGCCACAGCCTGATGGCATCCAAGCAACGCCGCATTAAGGCAGTCATTTGCGCAAAAGTGTCCAAAACCAAGCACTGAGTACATATGCCTGATTATACTTTTCAGGGGGCTGACATTTCTGTACTTATTGATTTCATGTAATTTTCTAATTTTCTGAGATTTTGAATTTGGGTTTTTTATAAAACTGTAAACCATAATCTTCCAAAAAATAATAACAAATAATGTCTTGAAATAGCTTGCTCTGCATGTAATGAGTCTATATAATATATTAGTTTCACCTTGAGTAGAATTACTGAAATAAATTAACTGTTGCACAATATTCCATTTTTTTGCGTTTCACCTGTATATAAGAACACAATAGCTTCAAAGCAGTTTAGTGTTCTAACAATACATTGCTTAATATAATGTTATGTGTTCATAACAAGCACAATAATGCATTAGTTCAAATATGCTATAACGGATATAATTACGATTTTTGATTTAGACAAATAAGTTACTTTAAGAATGTCTATATGAATGTTTGTCAAGGAAACAACTAATACATAAAACTTATAGACCTTTATAATAATAAGCAGGGTGATATAGTGCTTTATGTCATGTATATAACAACTTCAGTAATGCTTTATGAATGCTACACTAGTACCACTCAAAGTAAAGTGTTACCGAAAACTGTAATGTCTCCAGCCTTATGGTCTGCCGCAAGCGCTGCCGCCAGCTGGTCCTCCTGCTCCATAGCCTCCAGGGTCTCAATGGCTTCACGAGCCATCCTCTCCTCACGGTCCTGCCGCCGTTGGGCCTCACGTTCTTCCACACGCTTCTGGTACTCAGCAGCATCCAGCTGAATGCCCTCCTCCGCAAGCACTTTCACCTCCTCATGCTTCAGACGCCGATGCTGGTTCATCCTCTGTTTGGCCCTAAGCAAATGGACAAAAGCAAGTGTTACGAATGCACTTAGTACTGAAGTATTGGTTCTCATGACATCCCTTCTCTATAAATCTCTCTCAATATACAAAATATATAAATATCCATATATATGAAGGATAGGCATGATTATTCAATTACTCTAAATGTGGTAATTCAAACATTGCTGCAGTTTTTATTTATATTATTGCCTAAAGTTAACATAAATGTTATTAAATTGCTATTTTGAAATTCTAATGTCATTGAAATATGTGAAAGGAGAATTGTGCTGAATCACAGAAGCGCATTTGAACTTTGCTAGAATCTGCTTTTTTTAGATCCAAATAGCCATTAAAAAATGGTGCACCCCTAGCACTTTAAGCCAAATTGACCAAGGCCCGTCTCCCCAGATTGCGGTTTAGCCGGGCGGTGGTTCAAAACCTCTTCAATTGTAAAATGATGAATACCACTGTGCTCTTTGGAACCTTCAGTGCTGCACAAAAATTCATAATATACCTTATGGGTACTGGCCGGCACTGACATCTTGACTCATCTGCTCATATGCTGCTGAGGTGACAGGAGATAACTTTTCCTCTTCCCCCTCCTTTAGTCTTGCTTTGACTTTGACTCAGTGTCTTTCTTATTTTTTTAAAAGCACTATATCCATTGTGTTAATTGTTTTCTTGGAACAACAAGTGAATAGACCATGGCCAATTTTTAAGATTTTCATGTTGTATTTTTCTCATGAAAAATATAGATCAGGTGCTATCTCAGGAACTTCAGTCAAACAACGCCCATGTCAATGAAGATTGACTATAAATGACGGTCTAACAGAACAGCGCATTTATACATGGGACACGCAACATACTGCACCTGGCTAATTTTGGTTTACGCTATTTACGCACGTTTCTCAAACCAGGGTAATCATCTTGCAATGGTTTAAATAATAAATAAAATGTAAAATGTAATATCACTAAACATTTGGAGGCTTTTATAGTGCTTTATTGTGAAGCTGGTAACTATTACATCTCTATTCAGTATACTCTACATATATTTAATATTTCAGCCATGTTCATGTTCAGGTCTGGACATACCCATTAACAGTATCATGCTCTTTTCTCACCTCAGTAACAACTTCTCCCGATGAGTGACTTTGTTTTTCTTCCAGAGCTCCAGCTCAGAGCAGGTTAGCGAAGTAGGCTTCAGGTGGTCCAAAACGGTTGTGTCCTTGCCTTGCTTCCACAGCTCATAGCGATCTGGCTGCAAGCTCCGCACAAACACGTCCATGGAGATCTTCACCATGTCTTTACGACATGAACACTGTAGAAGCAAAAAGAAAGAAAGTAGAGAGAAAGTTGACGATAATGTCCCTGCCAGATTTGAAGGGATGCTAAAAGAAGGTTTGAGATTTCAATATCAGATTAGGCTCTCGTCATTATCTGATTCAAGTGTGTATTAATCCAGTCGTCAACTTTTCACATCAGACATACGCAGATGAAAAATGACTATATAATAAAATGATTTGCTCCTTTTCAGGAACAAATTATCCAATCACACCTTCAAAATAGTATCAAGTACATACTAAACTCATAATTTACATTGACTTGTTTGCTTAAATGTTAATATATGATTTCCTAATTTAAAATTCCAAAATGGGAGGTGTCCGAGTGGCAGATGTCACCAAGCTAAGCGGCTATCTAATATCATCAAATTTGGAGGCAACCATCATAACCACATGACATTTTTTGCACTTCAAATGAGGTAAGACAACAGTTCAAACAGTGCCAGATGAACTAGGTTTCAGTTAAAAACTGATGTTTATATGGACAAGGCTACTGCGCTAGACATTTAAGTGCCATCTGCCACAACCCAATCTTTGCCAACAAGATAGGGTTGACCACATTGCAACATCCTGGATCATGATTATCTAGGTCACTTGACCGTTTCCTCCTTAGTTATCATTGCTATAGTAATGGTGTAAAAATAACTTGCCATGGGTAGCTGTGTATGTCGGCACTGTTTTGTGCAAATGCCAGGCAATTCCAGTATCTTTTGACCAAGGTAAAAATAACATTGTGGTCAGTCACCTTATACAACTGTGCTGTGGTCTTCTATGATGTTAAAAGGTATTTAGTTATAAATATGTGTTTGTTTAAAATTGACAGTATATCAATTAAACATTCAACCATATCAAAATCATCTTAAGGTACAACAGATTAGGTTTCACAATCACTCATTGTGATTTAACGCCTGCAAGTATATAATATACTTTAATGATAATATATAAAACTAAATAAAATGCATTATTATTATTATATATGGTGAAGGCTTGCAATGCAGCTTTTGCAACGGTAACAAAGAAACGATGTGGTGGAGAGAACCAACAAATCATGATCCACAATGTTGCCATATGACAAAAATCCGCTTGGCAGATCTGGTTACACCATCTGTGTGAGAAAATTGGTAAATGGGTATATAAGTACAATGGACTGACGTGGTTCCATTAACCCTACTGTCTTCTCACAGATGATCTAATTAGACATTTACAACACCCCATGCCATCACTATACCGGTTGGTGGTAATTGAGCAGTGGTTCAAAGTATTCCAAAATCATAAAAAATATTGGCCTTTAGGACTACACCTGAAATCTTCAGAACTCCATTGAAATGAGATGAAACGTTCATATACTGGCACCCATGAGAATTATGAAATCCATCACTCTGTTTTTTCAAAGACAGGTGGTCTATCTAGTCAAGATTCAAAACCATATAAACCACAATATAATTACAGGATCACAACTTCAGATGCTCAACACCAAATATCAAAAATCTCTTTTTAATATCACCTGATTTACGATTTGGCGCCGCACGAGTGGCATCCTGTTGCAGCAGCTCCCACTCACCACGGAGTGGTTTCTCTTATATTTTCTTATTTAACCTACATTTTGGCCCTTTTGTTGTAAATACACAATTATTTAAGTATTAGTGAACCATTGAGACAACAACCGCTCTTTTTGCACAGCTTCGCATGTTCGCATATATCCGGGGATCCCATGTGCAGCCTACGCCACATTATTTACACCAGGGGTCTGCTGTTAGCACAGCGAGGCTAACCATTAAAAAACCTGATGCCCCCCGTGAGCTGCGGAGGAGAAGGGGACGCCGTGCCGGAGCTTGTACTTCCATGGATCTATATGGGAAATGTTTGATCTTTCACCAATAAGATGGAGCAGCGAGTGGTGCTGACCCAGCACCAGCGGAAGTATCGGGAGTTAAGCATTATGGTTTTCACTGAGACATGGCTAACCAAGCTAACTCTGGACACTATCGTAACACTGGATGATTTTCATCTGTTGTGGGCGGACAGTACAAAAGAGCGTGGTAAGATGAAGGGAGGGGGAATGGCTGTGTTTGTGAACGTTAGATGGTGTGACCCCGGGAACAACACTATTAAGGAGTAACTGTGCAGTAGGGACATTGAGCTGCTAGCCGTTAGCATGAGGCAATTTTCTCTGCCCAGGGAATTCTCGTATGTTATCGCGGTAGCTGCGTATATTCCCCCCTCTGCTAAAGCCGACGTAGCCTGTGACGCCAACAACTCTACAGTAAGCATGCTGCAGACACTGCACCCAAATGCCCTCCTTCTAATCGCTGGGGACTTTAATCATACCTCTTTTTCTACCGCTCTGCCCACATTCACCCAATATATAACCTGCTCCACCAGAGACAATGAAACAAAGGACTTTACTGTATGCCAACACCAAGGAGGCAAACAGAATCACAGAATATCCGTCTACTATAGCAACAATTCAGGATTTTAGAAATTCAAGAAATTAAACTCACAGTGCATAAACATTTATTACTGTAAACCGTATATTTCAAAACACATAATGCAAAGTACATAAACTCAGTAAGTGGGAGAAAGCTTGCGCAGTAGTTAACAGACACTTATACAAAAATAGCTGGCTACAGACACTCAGCACTGCGTTCAGAAGCATTTGTCATAACGATGTAAAAGGAATAATGTGCACAAGTCACTTATGGGCTTGCAACGCTGAGCTTGAACTAATAGCACAGACTGCCATAGGCTAAAATAATATAATAATAATAATAATAATATGGAACCAAAAAAAACACAAAAACTTATGCTAACTGTCAAGTTAGGTTCAAGTACATCGGACCGAAGCGAATGGAGAGATGGAAAAACACTATCCCCAGAGCCAAAGTTTGAAATAAATCTTTCTATTCCCATTCCAATTTCCCTGGAACATTTTTAATTTGAATTTCAGTAGTCTACATTCTCTGACACACAATGGAAGTCAACTGATACATCTATCAAATCCAAACAGAAACGAGGCAGAACTCCATCATCATTGGACCGTAGCTGGCCCTAAACAAGGCTGCTGTTGCTGATGTTAAGATCAGGAGTATGCAGGGCTTACTGGTTCTTTAAGACAGTTGGTTACTGAGAATGATACCACAGCCAGCTGGAATGTCATTTGTCAGACATTTAGTCAAACAGATGGGTGTGTGTTTTATTAGCTTTTTGGAAAGTAGAGGGAACTGAACCACACAATCAATTGCCTTTCTAATGAAGGAGGAGCAGAAAACTGAAGACAGTTACAGTGTATGTCCCTGACTCACAAAGACGAACACACAGCCCAAAATATAATTGTAACGCTTGTATAAGTTAGCGTTAGCTAATCATTGACTGCACTTATTTCTGGGTTGTGGGCAAAGAACAGAACGGGGACAGCTTATTTATATGAACACGCAACTATTCTCTCGTTTCAACTACACTGTATCCCAGAATTCTTCCCAACTTTTTTTATCACGGCACTCTGTGGCCTATCACTCGGCCTGATCTAAACTATCCTAATTTATATAAAAATAAACATTTAAATATACACAGGATAGGATGTTATAATATCCATTATGCCATACTTCTAGAGAAATTATATATTTTATAATGGACTTCAGTTGAGAGAAAATGTGTAATTGGGGTTTTCAAGTGGAAACCCTAAATCCTTTATTCATATTGAAATATGAAAACATAAAGCATATATTTAAAATTTTAAACCATTACGTTACACAGAGCAAAGATAAATGCCGAAATATCATAACATTCTTTAGAAAATAAACCTCATCTTACATTATTTTGGTCACACTAATCTATATTAGCATTATAGCGCCAATAGCTAAAACGGTCATTTGCCTGATGCAGGAGTGCAGAATGACAAGTTACGCTTTTCTACCCATGCATGTATTCATTGGAGGGTCAATAATAATAATAATAGGTTATATTTAGAAAGCGCTTTTCAAAACACTCAAAGAAGCTGTACAAAGTAAGTGAAAGCAAAACAAGTAGCTGGTCCATCACAGGGCCAACACAAAGGGACAAACAGCAACTCGCATATTCACACCTACAGACAATTTAGAGTCACCAATCAGCCTGCATATTTTTGGACAGTGGGAAGAAACCGGAGAACCCGGAGGAAACCACGCAACATGGGGAGAACATGCAAACTCCACACAGAAAGGCCCTTGGGTCAGGTAGGGAATCGACCCAGGACCTTCTAGCTGCGAGACCGCAGTGCTAACCAGTGAGCCACCGTGCTGCCCACCAAGTATCAAATGTTGAAGGCCGTTCTAAAAAGGTGGGTTTTGAGCAGGATTTTGAAGATGGGGAGGTCAGAGTAGTCACAAATGGGTTGGGGGAGAGAGTTCCAGAGGGTGGGGGCAGCGACTGAGAAAGCTCTGTCACCCCATTATGAAACTATTCTAATATTTGTAACTATATGCTGAGGTAGTCATACCTTAATGATGGGGTAGTTATTGCCAGAAAGGAATAACCAGTTAGTGTACAACTTACGTGTTTGCGGTTGTTAAGGTTAGATAAATCCAGATACCACAAAAGGATATCCCAGGTATACGGAACTTTCTCCGTGGTATATGCATTATATAATATAATGTAGGGCAGCACGGTGGCGCAGTGGTTAGTGCTGTTGCCTCACAGTAAGAAGGTCCTGGGTTTGATTTCCACCTGAGGCCCTTTCTGTGTGGAGTTTGCATGTTCTCCCCGTGTTAGCGTGGGTTTCCTCCGGGTACTCTGGTTTCCTCCCACAGTCCAAAAACATGCAGGTTAATTGGTGACTTTAAATTGTCCATAGGTGTGAGTGATTGTATGTCAATGTGTTAGCCCTGCGATGGATTGGCGATCTGTCCAGGGTGTACCCCACCTTTCGCTCGAAGTCAGCCGGGATAGGCTCCAGCCCCCGACCCCCCCCCCCACCCTGCATTTTACTTAGGTCTTGCCTCTGAAGCAAAGGGTCAGTTCTGATTAGCACTTTGATGCGAGGGAGGTGCTGCTGAAAGTCGTGTTGGTTGACCAGGAAGGTTGCTCTACTGTCCTGTACATTGTCTTTCTGAAGAAATATTAATCAGAGCCCAAGGCACTTCTCGAGAAGTAGAGACGATCATCTGATAATCCTTCAGCTCCCGATTAGCTATTAAAGTGCTGGTAATAGCACATCTAGGCTACCTTTTGACTGCTTTGGAATTTATGGCGCCTTGGGATCGCGTCCTTAAAAAACTGAGTTCTACACGTTTGTGGTTCTCAGTGTAGGTTCTACTTGTAAAAGTTAAAGACGATCTAATAAATCAATTTGTTTTACAAGGCATCAAAACCAATTATTTATATTAAGACAAAAAGCTAAACTAAAGTAAAAATATATTTTACGACAGTTCTGCCGTCTATGTTTCAGAAATCCCCATCTATGGTTCCGGGGCAATGTCATATGATGACGTCACTAGCCGCAGCTCCAATCAATTTAGGGAGAATTAATCCGGAAATGAGCGATCGAGGGATAGATTGAATCATGTGGACAATGTAACAAAATTGAAATATTTAGTGTAGGATTTTTGTTGGAGAATGTAGCCACTATTTTGTAATTCCGATAGAAAATCTGACTCGTACATATATTTCGCATGCAGTGTCTTCCATGCTCGTTGTGCCTTGCTTTCGAAACAATTATTCTGTAACAGTCATTGCAAGTGTAACACAAACATTTTTTTTTTGCTAAATACATTGTACGTGGTCGGTTTGTTTTAGTCATCATGGGCAATGGAATGAATAAGGTAGGCTGTTTTTTCAAGGGGCGGAACTGGTTACTACACTTGAAATACTGTTTTCCCAAAGTTATGACGTGATGTGTTGTTTTTCCCGTCCGTTAACTGATCTCTCCCATGGCGTGACAATTAAATTGATCTTTTTTTAACTAGAGGCATATTTTGTCTATTATATTATCATGGGTTGCATTATAGCCACAATACATTATTAATGTCAAAATAGAAACATATCACTTGAATCTTTTATGGTATTGTTCTCAAGAGCATATTCCTACAAACTAGTTTGGCACAATTGGACCTTGTGGTCATAATTGGGATGGGTCTTAATAAGACTTGCGTTAGAATTGTTTCCATAATCTTGTCTCATAATCTTTCCGTAATTTTCTATGCTGCTATATTTTCCATGGTCTGCCCAGACCTTGCACATCTCTACTACCCTACAGAAACGGTGTGGAGCTATATATTTTCTATGTCTTGCATATTGCAGTAGTTTACCAATGTGTTCGCCTGCTCACAGGTTATTGATGGACTCTACCTTGGCAACATAAGAGGTAAAATGTGTTGTGGGATTGTTTGTGATATGTATGTGTAAATGTTATACGTTGCCTACCAATCAAGTGCTGCAGCAACAGTGTACTGTGTAGACGACCAGTCTGCATAGTGTGAACTCGTGTTTTTGATTCTTACCTCTCTTATCTGCTTCAGTTCAGATTAGATTATAAGATGATACTTTTTCACTATTAGTTAGAGTTATCATACTTTGAGAAATGTATTCAAATAGTTTTGATAATATGAGTACATTGAACAACACGACTACTCTCTAGCCGGGCACTTAAACAAGGAACTTAACTTGTCATTCACTATTCTAAATATAACCCTAATGATGATGTCTTTACAAGATGGTGTTTCGGACACATATCTTAGTGGCTGAAAATAGTCCAGTGTGAGAAGGGCTAGAAGTCACAACCCAGAGTCAGCCACTGCTACAAAGATAGCTGTGTTTTCAATCTAAAATATTTAATTCTTTTCCCGTTGACTTTGTTTGAGAACTTTGATGTGGCACTGACAATTGTTGTACTCATGGACAGGCCTCTTACTGTTTGTCTCCCCCTCTCTCTTCCTCTCCCAGATTCAGAGAACAGAGAAAGCCTGTCTTATAACGGTATCACCCACATTCTCTCTGTGTACAACAATGCCAAGCCCGTTCTGCCGGTAAGTCGGCCAGGTGTGAATGGAGTCAAAGCCACGTGCAATAGCTGTCAATAAACTTTAACTTTTGATCACTCCGAATTCCAAATCATATTGTTATGAAGCATCAACCAACACCTCTTGTTAATATTTGTTTTTAATTCGGTTCATTGGAAAAGTGCTTATTTGGAGTTATCACAATGGAAATAGGATTGTGCGGAGGTGCCTTTGCAATGTGTCAACAAGGCCACCAGGGGGAAGTAATGTCTCACAGGAAAAAAAATAGCTGTTTCGTGGAAGTAGACATTGTCTTGAATAGTAATTATGCGAGACGTTCTGTGGATCATTATTGAGCTATTGATATTTCAAGGTGTTATTGATAGTTTTATTTTCTTCACTTAGGACAAGACCTACCTATGTATCAATGCTGCCGATGCCTCCAGCCAAAACCTGTAAGCATCCGCACAAAGTAATTAATTATCTTAAATAAAAAAAACTTAATTTTCCTTATTATTATTATTATTTCCTAATTTCCTGATTTATAGTCACACACACACACACACACACACACACACAAACACACACACACACACACACACACACACACACAGACACACACTTGCCTGGTACACAATTGTGAATAGACATATCCTTTGAACAACTCCTGTTTGACTTGTATTGTTTGTTCCTGTAAATGGGTTGTAATGAATCTGGCAGTATGGCTCATCGCTCCTCTCCAACTTGTGGTCCCATGGTGTGAGAGTCAAGCAGGAACAGTTATCTTGAGTCACACAGCAAAGGGTTCTTCATTGTGGGGTCGCCCATTCCAAGGGATACGACAAAGGGGTGAAGAGAAATTGAAAAAAAAAGAGAAATATGCCATAGACCCTTAAAAACATCGAGATTTACACAAATTAATTCACACACACACAAACACCTGTCTGTTTGGATTACTTGTCTCAGATATGTTCACTAGACCATTTAAAGAAAGACAAGATCATTTTTGAGGGATATGTCTCAGCCAGCAATACACTACGACAAACAGCAAGAGCCTACCATATTTCAATACAGCCATCCAGCTGGATCAATATGTTATGTTCAGTATCGCCCGCACATTGGTTTGTTGTATTGGGCCAACAATGAAGTGAAGTTATTTCAGCTAACCCAAAGTTCAGTCCTTTGTTCGACATCTCTAGAGCAGTTGGTGGATCGTATTGTTATACTCTGTAGTCAGTTAAGGCCTGTCTTTTAATTGGCAAATTCAACATCACATGCAAGCTCTGTGATCCCTGTTTAGGTTCACTCTTTAGACTACAATCCTTACTACTGCTCGTGTGTGCATGTTTCAATATAAACAAAATATTCAAATAACTAATAGTTGGATTAGACAGAGACTACTGGATTAAAAAAAGTGTACTAGTAAAACTATTAAAAAACTTCTGCTGCCCAAATTATTTAAAGAAGGACAATCAATATGTAAAGCCTTTGGAGTTCATCAAGCTCAGTCATCATTTTAATGAAAGGATTGTGTTCACAGTGATTATGCTACAGTTTCTTCCATGATCAATAACTCGTACTATCTGCTTTTATGTTCTGAGTTCTGATTAAAAACGCTTTCACTTTAAGCAGTTTATGACAGACTGCACATTGATGTTGTTATTACTTTTAGCTTATGATTTAGTGCACCTTAGATTTTGCCATAGAGACTGGAGTTTTGTGTATGTGGGGGGTGGGGAGAGTCAGAGAAATACATGATGTGTTGGTAAATTAAGATTAATGGTTAGACACAGTGTTGAAAGAACACTATCTGAGTAAGACTTATGTGTGGGATTTGCAGTCAACTAGTTTGGACTCAGTGTTCAAATACCAACGACTTTAAGTATGTATTTTCAAAAAATAGAAAGGGATTTGGTATGCGTTTCTTATGGGGTACCTTTTAAATGACATAGTAAAATATCTTTAAGTTAATTGATGGCGCAAAAAATGAAGCTCCCTAATTGTCAGGGAGGCGACTCAGAGGACAGGCAGATTAGTGATGTTTCGCATACTGTTTGGTGGGACGTTCTCCTTCGGCTGGGCTCTTGTTGTCGACCCCCCCCCCCCCCGCCCCTTGTTGCAATCACTGGCCTTTCCAGAAGTCCAGGAAGGAAGCAGCTCTGTGATATCCTGCTGTTGGCTCCATCCACCACCCAATGTCTATTATAAACGCACTCTGTCACAATCCCAGGTCTGGGGGAGTCAGACCTAAACAGTTTCCCGCCTGATTTCATCACTGGCTGGAGGCCCCTGGTGTCTTCCACTACGGTGGTGGAGAATAGCGAGATGTTATCCACTTCCCTGCACATACTGGAGACACTGAATGGGGTCTGGTTGCCTTGATGGAACGCAGTTCCCCAACTCAAGGGAAATCTCACTGAGTGCGCTGATATATTTGAGGAGGGCAACTAATTGTGTAGATGTGATCTTATTTTGAAGTTGGATTTAAGGTCTGCATTGCTTAAAAATGTATGATCCTTGATGTTCACTGATTATCAGTCACTGTGTCTTGTTCATTAAAAAGGCAGCAAGTGTTGTATTTTCTTTTTCACCGTGTTCCGTTTAGCCAAATCAGCAAGTAATAACCAAACAACAATTTGGTCTGCATATTGATAATTATAGCCAGAAATCTCAGTTACAAGGCAAGCAGAAGTGCAGAGAGAACATCTCTTTTTCAACTGAGCTTGGATATCGCACAATGGAGGAAAAAATAAAAGTGGTAATCCATCTATTTTAGCCCCAGTCTGTTGAGGTGATTGAGTAACCAATAACCCATGCTCTCAAGAGAGCACTGCTAGCCAGCCATATGGCGTGGGATTGAGCAAGACAGCAGCCTGGTTTCCTGACTGAGATTAAATAGGATTTGTACACACTTGATTGCGCAAGAACAGTTCACATTCACCTGTAACATAGAAGCATTTTCTTTATGTTTACCAAGACACTTAGGGCAGATTTTTTTCCACAGAAAGGGCTGTTGCGAGGTACTGTATTCTGTTGGGGATCTCCATGATGGAATACCGTTGCTTGTGAAAAGAATGTTTCCACTAATGCCTAAATACTCTAAAGCAGTGGTTCCTAACCTTTTTAGAGGTACTGAACCCTGCAAGTTTCATAAGCGCATTCACCGAACCCTTCGCACCCTTCACCGAACCCTTCGTACAGAAAAGACCCACACACAGTGTGTG
>JAVQJS010117354.1:0-11916 GCA_036024795.1 Galaxias rostratus | reverse complement strand
GCTTATCCTATGCAGGGTCGCGGGGGGGCTGGAGCCTATCCCAGCTGACTTAGGGCGAGAGGCGGGGTACACCCTGGACAGATCGCCAATCCATCGCAGGGCTAACACATAGACATACAACCACTCACACACATTCACACCTATGGACAATTTAGAGTCACCTATTAACCTGCACATTTTTGGACTGTGGGAGGAAACCCACGCTAAAATGGGGTAAATATGCAAACTCCACACAGAAAGGCCCTCAGGTGGGATTCGAACACAGGACCTTCTTACTGTGAGGCAATAGCACTAACCACTGCGCCACTGTGCTGCGCCAACCTTGATAACAGTTTACTATTTATTTATTTTGTTACTGTAATAGAAATAATGGATATGATGCCACAGGTACTTCAAACAACTCACTGCCTTTACGTCTTCAGTTGTTTGCCTAAATGAAGGCTACAATACTAAAAACGGTCACTGCTGTTACTGGCCTATAACAACACAAATTCCATTGCGCTATGGGTGTCTATTGTTTATTTATTTTTGGGGTGGGTTGGGTGTGTACCTGGTAACTGGTAGATCTTAAAACCTTGAGATCCAGTCTATCTGTCCACCTGCTCTAACTGGCACATTACCTCTAAATGTCCATTAGTGTGTCTATGTCCGTTACTATCACCGCTTGTCTGTCCTGTCTTTTTATTTTTTAACCTTGTCAATTAAAGTCCATTGTTTTTCATTTGTTTTTAATTTTACTGTTTCTTTTTTGGTGTTTTTAACTTGCCGCCTAATTTACGCCCTGCGAGGTGTCCTGGGGTGTCATGAAAGGCACCCAAAATAAAAATTATTGTCATTATTATTATTGTTAGTGTCTGCAAAAGTCTGTGAAATAGCATGTGAAAACATCTTGACAAAATAATTTTGTAGGTGTATTGAATTGGGTTGCAAAGTTAAAGTTAAAGCTATCTGTAACATATGTAGCCATGATAGTTGGCAGGACAAAAATGTTCACGTTAATTTAAAACAAGTGTACAAGTAGTACAATACAACCACTGTCTTCCAAAAGGTCAATCCTACCTACCTTTAACATTGGCTTTCTTTTTCCTTTTCACTGTGAGAGTAGGCTAATAATGTGTATACATATTTGAGCATAACGTTTTGCGAATTTAGCTTAGCTTTTTTGGTATGTGATCCTACAGCAACTATAGTCCTATAACTGAGGCCCTGAAACTTGGATCCTGAAACTGGTGCCTCTGGTTCTGCAGGGACATACTATTGCCTGAGACACACACCCATGCTCTCTACACACTGTGGAGTAAGAGAGAGAGAGAGAGAGAGAGAGATACAGTTGCTATAAGGGAATAAATACAAATGTTAATTGATTTGTGTACATTTCTTGATATTTTCCTGAGGGTCGAGATAGGTTGCTAGATTTCTTACTAATTGCTTTTAGAAATAAAGTTGCGTGGAAGGTCTAAAAACTTGTTATACCTAGAAACAAAGTCGCTAAATTTGCAACACCAGCTAATCGGAGTTTGCAATTGGACATCCAGTATTTGAACTGTTTTGTTTCAAAGTACTGCTTTATGATTTTAGCCCTGTAATTGGCGCTCCTTACCGAAATTACCAGTTCAAAAAAAAAATCACAGATTGAATTTTTCTATTATTTGTCAAATGTTAAGTATAGTAAAGTACAACTTTAAATCAAAAGTATTGCATATTTTGCATATCAAGTACTACATTGTGAGTATGATTTATTTGAATTTACTCTACATGTAGTATTTTATCAAATGTATTTAAAGTATACTTTCAAATTATTTATGTAAAAACGACTCTATTTTTATGTACTTTATTCAAAGTGTATTCAAATATAGTTTTAGATCAAATTTGTTTTAATTGTTTTTTAAAACAATTCATTGTAAATATAACCTACTTTAATATACTTTATTAAAAGTGTATTCAAATAAAAAACACAACATATTTTAAGTGTTTTTTACTTGGGTACAGCTGCCGTCAACTACACCGTAGCTGTTGGGATGAGGATCATCAAATTTTGTCCCAACTCGTTGAGCCAGATACCCCTTGACTCCGTCTTCGTGGGCAAATCGGAGAACAAGGGCTAAGGCCAAGGTGTGAAAATAAGATATTGGGATTTAGTCTGAGGTTTCGTGCAACTACATCCTCCCGCGCCCTAGGTGGCGGTATGCACCCTACAGTTGTTTGCATGCTATCATTAAATGAACGAAGAAGAACATCCTCACACAGTTAGAAGCAACCTCAATTCAGGTAAAAAACCTTATATAATACGGGTTATGTTTTGCTTAAATTAAAGACAGCCCTGAAATTGTTTGTTACCATTATTCAATAACACGCAATACGCTCACCAACAGTGCTTAAATTAACACGTAGCTAACTTTCGGTGTTATTCTTGCTCTGATGCCGCATGAGTGTCCTTACCAGATGCACACATGTGGTATAGTTTTTGATACTCTTATCAACTTGTGAGAGGACAACCATTTGCTTTCTCTCTGCAAATGTATTTATTCTTGGAAATTAACACAAAACAACTATCGTCCAGGGTCCATTGTCCCGACTTTAGCCGATCATAACATTGACGGTTAACGCAAGCCTGCTTGATTGACATTTCTTAGTAGTAAAAGTATGACCATGTACCACACACAGTGTACTGTTCAAGCATCATTGCAAAGCCAACCGCAACACACCAGTGGGGCGTTTCCTCTAAATTAGATGAGGCGAAATTTCTGGTTTGCTTAAAATCTTTAAAATGACTCGGGATTAGCGAGTAGTCTGCGTGATCCTTTCATTTTGGTCGCGCATGCGCTAATCACTTGTCCCGATTAAAAAAAAAAAAAAAAAGCACCAGGCACTCCTTATTGAAATGGACTGAAGATGTCATATTTAGGCCTAGAGTGGCTGTCCATGTTGAGCTACAACCAAAAATTTGATAATGATCTAATAGGTAGTCCTTGAATATGTCACAAAAGCTAAATTAATAATAATTTCTTTCTCTATTATAAGGATTTCTATCACTTTGTATAACTATATATAGTATAATATGCCTGGGCTTTTGTGTGCGTGCGAGTTAAAATAATAACAATAATAATAATTATTATTAATTTGATTTATATAGCACTTTTCTGACACCCAAAGTCGCTTCACAACATCAACATGAATACCATGACAAAAATATGCGATATTAGACAGAAATAGTATAACAGACAGACAGCAACAACAGTTTTAAATATTGGTAAGCAAATGGATATGGTAATTAGTAAAAGAGTCTTTGAGCCCTTCCTGACCCTAGTTAAAAAAACAACAACTAGTTACTGGCTTCCTCATTGTCAACATCACGCATAACCTATATTTCCTCTGATCTGAATGATATTAACTGTAAAATAACTACACATTTTTTAAACTCTGCTAATAAACATTGGCTACGTTTACTGAAGTAACTTTACAAACTCATATTTTACTGATTTGAGTTTACTGATGTGACGTTGACTGGAGTACAATTTCCCAATTATTAATAGTAATAAGTTGTCCATTAACATCAATATAAAATTAAGTTGGAATGTTTCTTTAAAGGATAAGATCTATCTAACCTAAAGTAAGATATTAAAACCTAATTTATTACCGTCTATTAACATAGGCTTATCCTATCTTCTGCCATGTTTATTGCTCTGCATGAAGAGAAAATGCTGTACTCAAGCTGTTTATTTAATTGTCATGTATTTTGCTTTTCTGATTGGATGTCTTGTCCAGTTGAGCATATGGGTGTAACGGCTGACGGTTCGTTTGAGTTTAGTAGGGCAGACTGTGCTGTCATGTAATTGGGTTTTTATAAAATTCAATAAAATTCTGATGCCATGGTGGCAAAAATTCTGCAGGCCGCCGCTCGAGAATGTACATAGCTAGCAGAGAACTGCTAAATTAACTTTCAACACAGCATCTTGAAGAAAAAAAAGACATATATTCCAAAAAGTCATTGTTGATTATTCACTTGTATCTATATTATCATGATGCCATCAATGGATTAAGTCCTTCCCCAAAGTTGTCTACATTGTGGCCAGAGCAGCTGTCAATGCTATAGTAGTTTGATTCTGTTTGATTCTATGCATGACATAATTTAACTTTGAAGTCATGGCTGGAATCTCTAAATCCCTTGACCTACATTTGTGTCCAATGATGTCATCCCCCTGATTCTTTTGTGATACGTTTCTTGGTCTGGACCTTTTCGGCAACAAATTTGTAAAGTGCTTTGAGTCCAAAGAAAGGTGCCAAAAACTAAATCCAGTCAATTATAGTTATTATTATTATTATAAAAAATATGTACCTTGACCAAATTGGTCTTGAATGAAGGCAAGATCTAGCACAAGATCAATTGGCTTCTTTAATTTGCACACTTGTTTTCAGCTGTGCTAACATGGCTTTTTCAGCTGTGCTAACAATATTTTTTCTCAAACCTATGTTATATGTCTGTCAGTTGTTAAAAGTATTTATTTAGGCTGGAATTAATGTCTTGAATTTCTCTTTTACATTTTCCAGATTTGTATTGTAACAGTTGAGATGGCCGAGAGTGATCAACAGAAAAGTCATGGCATTAAATTTGCTGAGCAGCAATTGCTGCGACATGGTTGGGAGAAAGGTAACACATTTTGTTACAATGCTAGTTTCAGAGGCTCTCACGTGTAATTTATCTGAGCTGTCTGTGAGTTCTTGCTGCCGTAGCGTTCTTAATGTTAGAGCTGTCAATTTTCTTTAAGGCAAAGGCCTCGGGCGCAATGAGAATGGAATCTCAGAAGCTATCAATGTCAAAATGAAGTGCGACAAGGGAGGGGTAGGTATTAGTACTAGACACCTAAACAGAAGGTGATTTGTTACTTCTTGTCTTTTACGATGTAGTTCGGTATTGTTCTTAGTTTGAAATTTAATGCAACTCACTATTTACTACTTTTTTATAGGTGGGACATCGAGAAGGGGATAAGTTCACCTTCCACTGGTGGGACCATGTTTTTAATAAAGCTTCTTCAAATTTGGAGGTGGAATCTGACCCTGTAGGTCCAATTCTTACTCAGAGACGATACAGAACACTTATAAATGTCTATGGCAAAATCCTTATTTTTTATGATTGCGCTCTAAATATATCAATTTTTCATGTTTCACTTTAATTCCACTTCTCTCAGAGTTGCACACTGTTTTTGTTGTTTTATAATTTTGGAATAAGGCTGTAACATAACAAAATGTGGCTAAAGTGAAGAGATGCGAATACTTTCGGGATGCACTGTGTATATATAAAAAAAAATCCTTAATTTTTTTGCAGTATAGTTTATACAAAAAACTGTTAAGGAACACTTTTTAATACAAAGTATCAAGTAAATTAACATCTAGTATTTTTTTCTGGTCAGTTAAATAGCAGAGGGCGTTGTTAAAGCCTAAGAAACTATGCATATAAAAATAAGTACAAATTTTTCGACAACGCAAGCTGCACTCTGGTACCGGGCATACTTTACAATGAACACCCAACGGGCTTTGCTAGCGTTCAACTGTCTACTGAACCGACTTTAATTTTTTGCGTTTTGACTAAAACACTGCATTGTATTACAAATAATAATAATAATAATGAACATAATTGTTCAGCTAAATGCATACTTTTACTTCAGTATCAAAGCTCCCTCACACATCTTACAAAAACAGAATGTAATTATGTGCAACCTCACATAGGGGAAATTTAAAGGCTCCAAAGCAAGATGTTTCGGGGCAGTAACAGGGCTGTGCATTAGATGTGTGTGTGACTAGTAAATGGTATTTAAGATACCATGTTCTCTGGTAGTAACTACATTTAATTGAGAGTACTCGCTCTTGTCATAAGACCCATTTGGCAGGGTTTGTAACTAAACTTGTTGGTATTTTTATGCATTGCGTGCTAGTCTCTGTCCAATTTACAAGTTTTTTTTTTTTTATTTGACTGGGTTAAAAAAAATTGTGGTGTTAAAATGAATTACCTTTATAGAGAGCCCTAGTTATTATGTTGTGTTTCCCATGTTAAAACAATCAATATCATTTTGGCATGCGGTCGCATTTTTTAAAATCTTTATTGCCATTGGAAATATTGGTACAGATTTTCTGCTAGCACTTGACCAATCCTAAATTTTCAACGCTGCAGGACCTACTCCAAAGGTTCTTGTACTTTGGAAAGTGCTACCTTCCTAAAATACACCTTTTTAGTTCAAGATATTTATTCCCCATAACTTTATTTAGACCCCAGTTTTTACAACTTTGTGACACAGAAAAATGGATGAACATCAAACAGTGGAAATTTCTTCAAGACAAATATGTCTACTTTTTTAAGGCGGGAGACTGGACGTGTTGCATTATTTAAAAAGTAATGTTTTTTCTGTTCATAAACAAATCTGCGACTTAACTGTCTAATTGTATGACAATCTTAACTAAATACTTTTATAATGTCTATTGTTCAGAATGGCGTGAAAGTAAAGAAATTGGTTGAGGGTAATGAGGAAGGGATGATATCGAATAAGAAGCCAATCAAATCCACTCTGGCAATGCAGGACAAGCTCTATGGATGCTTTGTGAAGGTACTACACATTTGAAAAGTTCTCATGGTTTTGTTAAACAATAAATTTGCAGTGTTCGTGCCCATTCAATTCAATTGTGCAAAATTAATTACACCATATGATCTATTTTTTTCAGTCAGCCACTCTTATATCGGGACAGGAGAAGCCAGAGCCACATCACTCTAGTTTAGATGCACAATGTGGGTCAGATGATGAGAATCGCTCAGATCTCTCCAGCACTACCAAGTAAGATTTTTCATCATTGATGGTACACAAAGTATTTACTGAAGGGGTTCACTTAATTTTTGCACCTGCGTCAATTCCATTTTAATTAGTTTTTTCTACCAAACTCATGATTTCCTCAAAATTAATATATGCAATTGATAGATGTAATTTTAATTGTGAAACATGTAATTGCACAAGGGGTTAACATATGTTGAACTGTTTTTTTAAATTGCAAAGAAAATGCCAAATTGTCGAAGATCTAAATGAGAATAGCCAAAATAAAAGTTGGAAGCAGAGATACAGAAAAAACTAATAATTTTCAAATGAAAAGAAATGTCTCAATGTGAATTGATCCAAACAATTAGATTCTTCAGCAATTCAGTTTGCCCCTAATCGCTCCAAAATCAAGTGAACCTTCACTTTCAGTATCTGGTGTGATACCCTTAAATGTCATGTCTTTTTGTAAATTTTTCCGTATACACTTGTGTACAATGTTTTATTTTATATGCCATGTACCTTTTGGGTATTCAATTTATTAATATTTGTGTAGGCTATATTTTACAAAACTATTGTAACTTGGAGTTGTATGATACAATTTGCATTATGGATTTACTGTTGGTCATTCCGCAATGTTTCAGTTGGGTCAAGGCCGGAACGACCATGTCAAAATATTTATTGTTTGTATTGGGTCTTTATTGGATACACATCGTTACAAGGCACAATCATCCAATTATCGTATTAACATTTTTTTTTTTAACCATCTCTTCCTCCATCATTTCCTTTTCCCATCCGTCTTACAGCCAAATTAAAATAAAAAATTTGTTAGGACTAAGCAGTAGAGCAGGTACACCAAAAATGGCTATCAATCTCAGCAGTGGAAAAGTGCATTAAAAAAGGAGGAATGATGTTCTTCAATTTTCAACAGGAATGAAACATACATGATCAACATAAAGATATCAGGATAATTGATACTTGCTGGTACATACTTTTCATTTGAACTGCTAATTCAACTACTTCAAACTTTTACAATCACTCCTCCAAACACAAAATCACTCTAAAGGCCCACTCACATTCGCTACTGAGTGCGCTTGCATTCACAAAGGTATCACGTTTATAAACACAAAAAGGCTCTTGCATTAACCAATGAACCTTCTTACACGACCTAGTGAAGAAATTACTTTATAGTTTAAAATTAACATATTGTACCACGGACCCATGTTTGCGATTTGAATATCACTACAACCTGGTTCGGATTTTGAATAGTTGATGTCAACTTTAACATGATCTAAGAACCAAACCAACTTGCGCTGTGAAGTTGCTGGAGAAAACTGGTACACAAGTATATATACACATTAAAATGAGTAATGTGAACTAGCTTTGTAGCATTAAGATGGTCTTGCAATGGAAAGTGCATTATAAATAAGAAACATATTCTAGTTCCAGCATAACCTGTAGGGCCGCTCATCAAAGAAGAAGCCACGCTCCAAAACCGCCATCAAAAAGTTAGACTACGCTTTGCATTTACATATGGGGTCAAAGATCTTACCAGAAGCAAAATGTAACTGTTTGGCCTTAATGACCAAAATTATCTTTGGAGGATAAAGAGGGAAGCTTGCAAGCTGTAGAACCTCATTCCAACCGTGAAGCACATGGGTGGCAGCTTCTTAGTGCGTGGGTGATTCGCTGCAGGAAGGACTGGTATACTTGGCAAAATAGATGGCATCATGAGGATGAAAGATTATGTGGATATATTGCCCCAACCTCAAGCCAATATACATCTTGTACGCCGAGCTGGGAAAACTAGTATGAGCAAGGACTCCATTTACACAAACCCCACTCCATTAACACAAGTTCTGTCTTTCAAGGAATGGGACAAAATTCTAGAATCTTATTATGAGCTTATGGAAAGCTACCCGAAGAGTTTGACCCAGGTTGTCTTGTAAAGGCAATGCTACCATGTCAAGAAACATGTCAGGGTTAATTCTTGTATCATTGACCGGATAAAGTGACTACCGATGGAACTGGAGTTGGTGTGTTTGTGTCTGTGTGCAACAGGTTTGCTATATGTTTGGTGAGCAAGTCTGGCACAAATTGGCTGCCATGGTATCATCCAGACTATCTCTTTGATGTGTGTACTTTAATGGTGACCAATTTGAAAAGCGTTTTTGATTCCTGAAAAAAGCGCTAGAAAATCAATTTGAATTATTATTATTATTATTATAACCCTAACCTAAACGCAGCTAAGAAAGTCACTCAGGGGATGTCCATTTTGAGTGAATAACGTTAACTAACTAAACAAGTTAAATGTAGCAACTTATTGTGTTGTATCAAATGTATTTTGCCAAGGTGTATGTAGCGGCCATTTGTTCCATGACATGAAAAAAGTTGAAGTCTGGCTGGAATATTAGAACACTAACATTTACTCTGATGTAATTAAAACTCTGTAGTTGCGCAAACATATTTATTGAAACTTTTGTAGCAGACAAAGCTATAAAATAGCCTTCGCATCCCCAGGTCATCTCAAAATGAGGTGGGGAAATACTACATTTGGTACATGAAACAAACATTATTCAAAACCATAATAAATATAATCCAAGGGTCATACTTAAATTCAAAACCAATTATTAAATCTTAAATTAACATTGTTGTGATACAAATGGCTGCAGCACGGTATGTAAACATACGACTTCAGATGTACATGCATCAAAAATGTCAACTCACAAAATTATGTATAGAACTTGCATTGCAGGCATAGATTGCAACCTCAGTGCAGTGCTAGTTCCTGAATTCTGTGCATCAGCAATTCCAGTAAAACAAATCATATTGTGCTACGACAATAATATTAATAATTTAGTTATACCATTCTCAGGCAAGATTTCACACCCTTTCCTCTCCACAACAAAAAATACCTAGGCATTTCTTCACCCCAGGTACACTAAAAACCACTTTCCCCACTGTTTGTTCCAATGTTGATTATTACAAAAAGTCTATTGTAAGCTAAATCATAAATCAATCAAAAATAGTAAACTAGTATTATTTGGAAAATAGTAATGGATAACCATAGCTATTTATCATCACAGACCATCGTACAAAATTATGGCGGGTAAAGTTGCGCTCTAGGCTACACCACCTTTCAACAGACAAATAAAAAATAATAAAAGGCAAATATTCCCTTTCTATAACATTGTCAATTGTTCACTTATTACAATTTAAAGCTACTTGTCTTCAAATTGATCAAATCCTTCTCCAAAATCATCAGCATCTTGGCTGGAGCAGCTGTGTTGTAAGGACGCATTGTAATTTTCCTTATCGCTTTCAAATATCATCTTAATAGCTTCTTCTTGAGTGAGGCTCTTTGTTTTAGCCATACCGTGACGTAAAAGTGGGAAATTCTATAGTTTCATTCTGTTAGCCTTTTATCCACTTTATTATCCAATGTTAATGTGTCATCGGACAGTGGTTCTCTGTATGATATCGGAGTCATAACTTAAAATTCTAAATCACAGGACCTAAAGTTATATTTAATGACTTCACAAAACCCTACGGGAATGGCAATGTATCAATAGAAACTAGGGATAGGTGAGGAGCAAAGCAAACTAAGGATAGACAACGCGCAGCACAAACTTGTTCCGACTTTTGTGGGCCTGTGGAAAAGTATGTGGACAACATACATTACCCAGATTAGTCTTTAATCAAAGTTACAGTTTAGGCATCTAGCTTAACTTACAAATTGTCAAATTTTATGGAAGATGACTGAGTACCGCGAACGTGCACCCATCAGTCTGAGGTTTTAGACAGAGATGTTCTGTAATTAACATTTGAAGCAAACTATTCAATTAAAAAGTAGGGAGCGCTGCTTTTGATATAGTTGTTGTACACATTCTTTTTTACAGACTGAACATTTGTGGTCCTCTCTGGCCCAGTTATGTGTCTGTTTGAGACTATTTGATGACCACTCATCAACTAACACTAACATAGCGTGAGGGGGTTCCCTATGGCTCGGTTCTGGGACCAGTCCGGGACCAATGCTATATATTTTTTGTTCACCCAATAACATCAGCCCTATTGACAAATGATTCAATGCATTCGATCATGTCAACTTGTGGATGTCGCAGACTTTTTTTCAATTGAACAAGGACAAAAGAGACTTATTATTACATCTTTGTAAACACACATTGTAAGCGTGCGATGGATTCTTTCCCAAGCATAAACGTAGAGACTTATGAATGCCTTTATCACTAGCAGGCTTGACTACTGTCACCATCTCCTACCTCGTTGACCTGAAAAAAATCAGTCAAAATGTAGCAGTACGTCTACTGAAACAGACCAGGAGGAGAGCTCTTGTCACATATGTCCTAGGCCTTTCATTTGTTGCCTGACAGTTTTACAGTTAATAAAAATATATATATTGGTTGTCATCTGTACCCTCAACATTTGTTGGTTGGATGTGGTCTAAAAATGGCCAGGGAATATAAGCAACCGGAGCATTGCTTGTGCAGTGAACAGAGGAAGAGGTAAATATGTGAATACGCTGGAGAGGTGCTTGCAATGTTCCCTCTAATTTTTCATGTGTCTGAGCAAACATACAAACTCGGTGAGCAGTCCCCTGGACCACTGTGAGCAACATCAGACGTGTGCACTGTGCTCACGACAGCATCGCATCCATCCATGTTACATGGTTTATAAAAAGAATCACATTACAGCATTTACATTTCTGTTAGAATACTTTTTATGAAGTGCTTTATCCCACTGAAAATGAAAATGACAAAAATCTTGTTAATGACTTATATGTTAACGCTATTGGAACTATAAATATTTAATTTTAGCTATGGCATAACATGGCCACCAAACCAATCCAACTGTAAACTCCAGTTTTGAAAACAAAACTTTGTCCCAGTTTTAAGCCCCTGCTTGCTTCGTTCACAATGTGGGGTGAGAAAGTCCTTCTGGGGTCATGGTGAGGCTCCTGCTCTGGAAGAATTGAGACATGTTCACCTTTTAGTGACAAACATTTTTTCACATTAAAACTTTCACATTTTGCACGATGGCATGTGTGCTGTAGCACAAGCATGTGATACTGTAAAATTTCATGAACTCAATAAAATTAAAAAAAATG
>JAVQJS010117317.1:0-23435 GCA_036024795.1 Galaxias rostratus | reverse complement strand
ATTCCTTACTGTGAGACTTTTAATCGCTCTGTAGTCAAGCTGCTGTGCGTACCAAACACTGTCGCCTGGTACTCATCTGAGTAACTCACTAAAAAAGTTATGTGCACCTCTGTATATATATATATATATATATCATTTGACCGGGACCTTTGTCAGATAGAGTCTAATCATTCTACTGCTGGCATACAGGCTGACTCATGGAGATGGGAATAAATTGTGTTGAGTGTTAATGCCCACTGATTTTTTATATTTATAACTTGCAATACATATTTATTGGGTATGTTCAAGTCTTGTGTAGGCTGCTTGAATTAAAATAATTTGATGGAATGGAGAAGACCTTGATATGTTAAAAAGTGAAGGCCTTTACTAACTTGGTACAGATACACCAAGCATTACCCTTTTTCCTGGCAAAATCTTATCCTCCTATAAAATGGTCACCAAAAAAGGTTGGCACAGTGTGACTTTATTCTAACTTGTAAACAATTGTGTTCCTTGACCAAGATGATTTCCAGTTTTGGCCGTGCGGGGGTAGAGTGCTACTGTCAACATGAAAGCGGTGCTGCTGTTATCCAACTGCAATTCCTGGTTAACGAGGTAGGCAACCCTCTCTCTGTTTATGTCTACACTTACATAGAATATTTTGCTAATTTCTTATATTCCTGCTCAGTCCCCTATCTTTCATCTCCAGGATACTTGTGGATCAGTTCATCCTTTTTAAAGAAAATATCAGGCCATTTATTTAGCTCCATTGTTGCTATTTCAGGACACTTCCTGAACTTTAAATGAAAAAGAGCAGCCAAAATGGCTTTTATTTCCAGATTTTTGTCGTTTCTCAAGAGACCAGTCTACTTACTATCAAGCCCCACCTAGTCTCTGGCTGGTTTGTCTTTTAAGATGTTCCTGGGATTTGTAACTCCACTATAAACCGTTGTATTCAAATGTATGTTAATGAGAACATTGATTAAACTTAAATGGTAGCAGCCTTTCACAACTCTTGAATGATTTGTGGTGATGTGTTAGTAATGCCTCTTTGTTTGGCATTATCACACTACAGTTCATTTTGTGTTATGGAAACTCAAGTGAACTGCTGTGAAGTGCATAATCAGTAACAATTGAATGTTTGAACCTGTATGTAGGGGGCGCTGGTGAGTGCCTTAGCTGATGACAGTGTTCATCTGTGGAACTTGCGGCAAAAGCAACCTGCTATTTTGCATTCTCTGAAGTTCAGTAGGGAGAGGTAGGTGTTTTACTGATATGTATCATACAAATATATGATTAGCATACATTTTATCTTATGCTCAATACTTTTAAAACTGACGTATTTGTTCAAAGTCATGTTCTGGTTCCTTTCCTAGCCATATTACAATGTCTGATGTAAAACACATTTGAGCGTGAAACGATTGTTATACTTCAAACCCTGTTATTGTATATCTTGCAGGATCACGTTCTGCCACTTACCTTTCCAAAGTAAATGGCTTTACATTGGCACAGAGCGAGGTAACATCTACATTGTCAATGTGGAGTCCTTCACACTCTCAGGCTATGTCATCATGTGGAACAAAGCCATTGAACTGTGAGTTTGGTTTTTCTTCTGGTTCTGTTTTCACTCTTTCATTGGAGTGTGCTAGTTGATGGGTGTTTATTTGTTATCAGGACTGTTAATGGGATGTTTTGAAAGAAAAAGACACCTAACCTCTAATGTAGATGTAGATTATATTTTTAAGCAAGATGAAAGTTTAGATAAAGCTTCTAAAATAAACTATTGATTACAGTTATAGATATTGGACCTGAAAAATAAGTATGACAAACATCCTAGAGAAAATTATACCAAATATACTATAATTGAAGATATGGTCATAAGGTGGTCCTAAATGTCAGCGTTTTTGAACATACACATTTAGTTGGCTACTTATAAGTAGTGAAGACTCTAGTAACAACACATTTAGGATTGCCTCACAGTCTCTTTACTAGTTGTATTTGAGAATAATTCCAAGAACTTTTCCTCTCCTCCCTTGCTAAACTTCCATAGATCCACAAAGACACATCCCGGACCTGTTGTCCATATCAGTGACAACCCTATGGATGAAGGAAAGGTACTGAAGTAATTCCACCATAAATACCAGCAGCAGCATGCAGTATAGGCCGAAACACTTTATTGCTGTATGGTTTTGTTATAATGAAGCATATTATTGGTCCTGTAATGTTTATATACATGTGTATATATATATATATATATATAGATATATATATATATATATATATATATACTGTACATAAAAATATACATTCATACATACATGCTTTTTTATATTGTTATTGCAGCTTTTGATTGGATTTGAGTGCGGGATAGTGGTGTTGTGGGACTTGAAGTGCAAAAAAGCAGACTACCGTTATAGTTATGATGAGGTAAGGCATGTTTTATACACACTCGACTTGTCCAGATTTCCTTTGTTGAACTTGGTGGCAGACAGAGTGTATTTACTTAAGTGTTATGGATGCCATACAGATAATTGTTTGTTTTTGTGTGTCGCAGGCAATCCACTCTGTAGCCTGGCACCACGAGGGGAAACAGTTTGTCTGTAGCCACTCAGATGGCACCCTGACCACGTGGAATGTGAGAGTTCCCACCAAGCCTATACAGACCATCACACCACATGGTAGGATTTGATGCGAAAACAAACAGATACAGTGCACACTTCCTGAGGCGTCTTGGGAGAGTAATTGTGTACAACTGTTGAAATTAAGAAAGCAATAAAGCACTTCATTTGTAATCAAATGCCCTATTTTTTGTGATTCCGACCATTAAGGTAAACAGTCAAAGGATGGAAAAAAGCCAGAACCATGCAAACCTATTCTGAAAGTGGAGTACAAAACTACAAGGGCTGGGCAAGTGTCAGATCATGAGCATATCCCAAAGCCTTAATTGGAACAGTAGTGTCAGTCAGTGTCTTTTTCATTCCCTGCAATCTCCCGGGCAATTGAGTGTGTTTGTCTGGTTCAGGGAGCCGTTCATGATCCTGTCTGGCGGCCTGTCCTACGACACAGTGGGTAGGAGAGCCTGTCTGACAGTGATGCACGGGAAGAGCACTGCTGTCTTGGAGATGGACTTCCCCATTGTAGACTTCCTAACATTGTGTGAAACGCCATATCCAAATGGTGAGTGTGACATTTTGTATTTCTTTGTACTGAAAACATTTCTAAACACTATCAAGTAGGCCATCGTTGCAGGATCTTTTATTTAATGACTACATTAACCACATTAACACAGTTTAGTTTTTGTGCTTTAGATTTTCAGGAGCCTTATGCTGTAGTGGTCCTCCTTGAGAGGGATTTAGTTGTCATTGACCTTGGACAAATTGGGTGAGAATTAACCTCCTGACTAAAACCTTTATTGTTGTTTGTTTTAAAAAGTGGCCTGCTATTATTTGATTTTGTTATTTTTACAGGTACCCAATATTTGATAACCCATATCCTCTAACTATTCACGAGTCGCCAGTGACTTGCTGCGAATACTTTGTGGACTGTCCTGCTAAACTCATACCTGCACTTTACTCTGTTGGCTCTCGCCAAAAGAGACAAGGTTACAGTAAGAAGGTAAATTTTATGTATATGCATTTTCAGGTATCTGTTTATATGCTTGGTATGGTTTTACCTGCTAAATTAGATTTTTTTAAAACACCCCTCCATCCATTTTCTGCTGCTTAACCGGGACCTTTTTCATGTTTTTATTATGATATATTGTGTGTTGAAGTCTGGGGGGAAAATGTATGCCATAAAATCTGGAATAAGGCTGTACCATAACAAAATGTTGCACTGTATATAACCTCGTCAGCGTGTTCTGGGTCTACTCCAGAGTCTCCTACCAGTAGGGCGTGCCTGGAAAACCTCCAACCTCAAGCGCCCAGATGCCCGTACCAATCAGATGCCTGTACCACCATCTGGCTCCTTTCGATGCAAAAAGGGATTTAAAATATATAATGTGGCATTTATGTGTTTCTGACTTCTTAGGAATGGCCCATAAGTGGTGGGAACTGGGGCCAAGGCACACAGAGCTACCCTGAGATCATTATCACTGGGTAAGATCTTGCACTGAACCAAGACATTTGACAAATCATATGTACAACTCTGACAACATCCAACTTCTTTGTTTTATTGTCTTACTTTACAATGAGCAGGCATGCTGACGGTTCCATAAAGTTCTGGGACGCGTCTGCATGTGAGTACACCCAATTGATTGGTGAATGTAGAAGAAGCTTCATGGTTACTTGTTTTTCCAGTAACGATTACCCTATTTTACCTCATATCTTTGGTAGTAATGCTTCAAGCACTGTACAAGCTGAAGACCGTGAAGGTGTTTGAGAAGGCCCGTGGGAAGGAGGAAAAACTCACCGAGATTGTAGACGAGGACCCGTTTGCAATCCAGACCCTGTCCTGGTGCCCAGAGAGCCGAATGCTGGTCGTAGCCGGAGTCTCTGCTCATGTCATCATCTATAGGTTCAGCAAGCTGGAAGTCACAACTGAGACAATCCAGGTAGCACCCTCTGAAGGCTGAATATTGGAATGTTAGCATATGTTGAATTAGCAGCATTCTAATATATGTCGAGATGCAAAGCGCACTTGGTTTCCATTATATAATAGGGCTTGTTGGTGGTTAAGTTATTCCGAGAAAAAGTTATACAATTTTAAATATATTAACATTATGGATTATTTGCAGGGGTCCCCTTCTTTTTTTAAAAACAACCTTAGATTTGTGTTCTTTAGTCATTCATGAGCCACACTTCCTCCATTTTCTCCAGCTGTTGGAGGTGCGCATGCCTATGGAGATGAGTGAAGTGGAGTCCCCAGACCTAGGAGGGGATCAGGCACCAACCCCATCCACCCCAGGAGGGGCCTCCTCCTCCAGCCCTCAAGAGGAAGAACCCCCAGTCCTGCAGTCCTCCACTGACACCAATTCCACCAATGGGCCAAAGGACAACTTGGCCTGTCTTCAGTAGGGAGATGACTATATGCTGTTTTTACTAAGGCGCTAAGCTATGAACACTGTCGAAGGCAATGGATGTGGTCTTTGTGAGGTCCATAATAATACATTACATTTATAAAGCGATTTTCAAAACACTCAAAGACGCTGTACAATATTGTAATCTAAATGAAAGCTTAATGGTTAAGCCTGAATTAATCGCTAGGTAATGTGATTGGGATCAAGCGCCAATCTATAGTTTAAAATGAAAGGAATGGAGCATTATGACACAGAATACCTAAGAGCAGAAGGAGTCTACAAATGTATAGTAAATGTATTATTGTATTATAGAATAAATCCATACTAATCTCAAAGAGTGTCGTTCCAAAGCATTGACCCGTTCGCAGTGTTTCTAAAGCTGGTTCCTTTGCGTGTGTGCACATCCTGTGCAGGGTCCGGAACACTCCTCTGAAGCAGTCTCCAGGATACCAGGTCGAGCTGGTCGTCCAGATGGTATGGGTGGCCGGGGAGCCACCCCAACAGATCACCAGTTTGGGAATCAACTCCTCCTACGGGCTGTAAGTGATGTACTCTTACAGCTCTGTTATTGCTTGAAACATCTATTCAACCAGACAGCTGAGGCAAGTACAAGTACAAGTTTACCAGTAATATTAAATGGCACCGTGAAAATATTTTTTAGGTGAGCTTGATGAAGAAGATAACAATTTATTTATTTTCCTGTTACTGTAGTATTTAGTCTTATTAATGTAATGTTGTTTAAAGCTGCCCTCTTAATTTGAGAAAACACTGTTAAGCTAGTATGTATATTCCTTAAGATCCAGTCTAATTAGGAAATGATCATTAGATTTTCTTTCATTCTGGTATATCCTAGAGTTGTGTTTGGGAACAGCAGCGGTTTGGCTGTGGTGGATTATCTTCAGAGGACTCTGTTGATCAACATGGGCACAATGGAGCTGCACAGTTCTTCAGATCCCTACCAGAGGCAGCCTCGATCCCCGCGCAAAACACGGCAACCATCCGGAGGTGAACCTAAGTTTCCCCTCCTTTTCTCTTTGTCTTTCCGCCTTCATCTGTAACAAAATGATGTTATGTTTATGTTTTATGTTTTAAATGGTTTAAGTCATCAATAGTTGTTGTTGCTCATTACACTGGCCGGCTCAGAGGGGATACGTTCCATGGATGGTGATGGTGTTTGCTGTCTGATTTTGTCTGAATGAACTACAGTAATGTGAAGAGGGAGGTTTATCTCTCCCTTTCTCTCTCTCACACACAGACACACACACAAAGCAGCAGCTAGTCTGGCTTCGCACCATGAGCCCCTACCCATGCATCACTCTCCACAGTGGGTTTCACTGGTGGGCTCCATCTGTTCAGTTCAGATCAGTTCAGGCTTTCTAGTGGTTACGGACTGTGCTACCAGTTAATGTGTGCGTTGAGCTGTGCTTGTTAAGTTTGACTCGGATGATTGTTTAAAATAAATCTAAAGGAAAGCCTCACTACGTCATCTAAATTAAGTTTAGAAAAATCAGTAATGATTTTTGATGATGATGACTGCCAAGATGGTGGTTCAAAACTGTGTTTGTGTTTAGTTTTACTCTAGAACGTGTCTATCTTAAAAGGTTAAAAAGGTTAAAAAGATGACGGCCATTTTTGTCTTGGCTAGTGTGTCTTTATAGCTTTGCCAACAAGCGTGTCATGTTTTTTGTTTGTCCGTCGTCTTTTTCACTTCCTTCCATTCATGCTTACTTTTGTGCACATTAATTTCAGTCTTTAATAAAGCTGTAGTCTGACAGTCCTGGATTCAACACTCATGTTTCCATTTGACAAAAAAAGCATTTTGTCTCAAGCATTGGTTATCTAATAATGCTAGGCTACTTACAACACATTCTACAAGTGTCTTATGCTCAATAATGTAATTGTGAATCCAGCTGCCAGACTCCTATGGCTTCTGCTGTGCCTATGATTTCTTACCATTGCTCTTTCTCAACTTTTTACTGTTCCTGTCTTTCTCTTTGGTTCTGTAAAGACATTCCGACTGTGAGGTCTTGCATGTCGTGCCGCCTTTCAATCTTTTATAACTCTATGAAAAAACTGCGCTCCTCTCACCGCAGTAAGTCACATCATATTGATCCTATTCATATCTCCTTGTCCATATCTTTTTCAAATCTCTGTGTCATTTTAGTCTTCCCATGAGTCTTCCTGGTTTGTCCTGTCCTTTTGTATCCTCTTTCCAATTTGTTCAGACCAGACCATTATTCTTAATACGACCCCATCTGGATAGAAACCGTAGTTTGATTGCGTTTCAACAACTGAAATATCGGGCGGATATAGAAAGCAGTGCTGTGACTAGCCATATGATCAAACATGTGCAGTCCTGTTAGTCAGCAGAATAATAAAGGTAGTTTAGTTCTTAGTCAACCTGTGGACCCTTTTGGTTTTAAACCTGTTGTGCTCCCACAGCTCTGTCTGATGCCAATGATGGATCTAATGCCTCAGAGGATCGGTGCAAATCCCCAACTTCAGGTAAAGCCCTTCAGTCTTCAGTGCATGATAGTCAACACAGACTCCCTTCACTTCAGTAAACAGCATGAACACAACCCTACGTTTTTTTCGTGGAACAAGTTTTATTGCGTCTGGAGTGTTGCATGGATGAACGTCAATTCAACTAAAGTAACGTTGTTATCATAGGCTCTACCTCGCCCTGCAACTCTGATGATGAACGAAAACATCAGAAGTTCATGGAAATCGGTACAGTCTTGTATTACAATGTCACAGAATTGTATTGGTCAAATAGGATTCAAATTGCACGGTTCCCACTGGAATTCAGGCTTTTAGAATCCCTGATAATGGCTTTTATTTCTTTTTTAAAACATATTTACAGTGAAGTCCAAAAGCAGGCGCTTTTCCAAGACGGTTGTCAATGACTTTGGTACTGTATGATCCATATGTACAACTCATCCTACTTGCTGGCTTTCTCTCCCTTTCTTTTTAACACCATACTAGGTTTGTCTGTTCAAGCTGTGCCCTTAATCAGCTATATGCATATTGTGCTTATGAAGGAAAGAAGTGCACCAAATCTGTTTTTTCCTCTCTGCTTATAATACCTGGTTTGGTTTGAGCACATTTGATTGTTGATGGAAAACTCTTCAAAGACTGGTTTTCAATCAAAGTGATCCTCATGTCCAAACTTGAACTAATTTATTAGCCTTTCCAAAATTACTCTTATTCCTCACTAGGGTAATACAATTGTTGAACCAACTAAGACACCGTGATTTGCAGCATCTGTCCTTTGTAAATATACTGTTTATAATTTATGCCATGTTTCCTTTAAGTTTTAGGGCATGCATTATTTATAGACCTGCCTATCTTCCTTGCTCTTTTTTGCGCAACTGTTTCAACTAAAGTGTAATTCTTCCTTCTCTTTCAACTTCCTGCTTTTCCTGTTTGACCTTACAGGCTCTATGTGTCTGACTAATATGAGTCTCAATCTCATTCTCAGTTTTTTTTTCTTCTAACCTTTGATGTTCAGCGTGGTGAATTATCCCAGTGTAAACTTCCAAATCACGTTTAAACCAGTGAAGGAAGACATAATTTAGTTCAGACCTGTCGAAAGTAGTCTCTGATGAGGTATTATTGTTTAACCATGTGTACACCTTAAGTTCCTGTTTTGTTTTTTACAGCCAAGATGTCAAAGAAAATAAGTTCTCCAACTGAACAAAGGCCTGATATGGGTAAGCTTAACGCTTTAGGTTTTTTTCAGTTTCCAACAAGCATCAATCTGACCTCATTGATTAACTATTGAGTAATTTCCTTTCAGACCCAAATCCACAGTCATTTACACTTGGTATTGTATGTTTGTGTGTAAGAGAGGGACTGTATGTCTGTGGGAATGCAACAATTCTGGTAATTTATAGGCTGAGACACTCTATTTTCACTGTGAACAGCAGAAACGATGCCACATCAGCACTCTCTCCCATATAAGAAGCACTTTTGTTGTATGAAGGCGGACAAACCTCCAATAATGTCACTGAGGCGGGATATCAAAAGAATGTATTCATCCCCAAACACCAGTGAGTGGACCAGACAGTTCTGGTCTGACCTGCGTAACCATGGCATAAGTGGTACTAACCCCCGCTGCTGCTGGGGCATTTCGTTTGGTCTTTTACACTAACCCACATACTCACTAGTTCTACTTTGAAGGAAGTTCAACCGCGTCAAAAATCAAGCTTTTCGTGTTTACAGTTTGCTCAGAAACTTAACACTTAATATCCCTCGCTCTTGTCTTTCCTTTTGTGTTTCAAGGACATTCTACTGGGTGCAAATTGGTCCCTTGCCCAATAAAGCTAGTTTTTCAGCCTTTTTTCATCCTTATTGACATTAAAAATGTATTCATTACATCTGAAGCCTTTAACATTGAGATTGCTACCCTTGCTGCATTATGAATGTACACATATGCAAATTATGTAGCATATAGATAACATTTGCTAAAATATATATTAAAGCAAATGTCCAGTTATATTTTTGCATTCATAGCATTGCTGTGTTCAATATGTTAATGCAATTTATATCTGATATTTTGGTAGCCTTTTATTTGCTGTTATTCTAGATGTGTTTACAAAATGTATAAGATGTTTTTAAATGATAGTGTTATTCACTCTGTCATTGCACCGTGCTACATCTTCATCTTCATCATATGGTGTTTCTATTTTTTAACCTTTCCTAGGGGGTTTTATCGGACTCATGGGTTCTTTTAGCAGTCACTTTGTGTCTTCATTCCGGGTTCCTGCCTTTTTCTTTCACTTCCTGACACATACAGATGCCAAAGACAACTCATTCAGCCGCTCGCGCAGCTCCAGTGTATCCAGTATAGACAGAGAGTCTCGGGAGGCCATCTCTTCCTTCCACTTTGCTGAGAGTCTGCCCCGGAAGACGGACACTGTGTTCTGCCCCTCTCTGTGGGTGGGAACGACTCAGGGAACGGTGCTTGGGCTGGCCCTTGATCTGCCCCCCAGTGGTGGGGAACAACGGCTTCAGCAACATATTGGCATCTCCTCCTGCGGTAAGTATAAGAGGCTGCTTTGCTGAAAAACAGTGTTGAGAGTCATGTCTTGGGGAGCTGGGATTGCTTCTTTTTCTTTGTCAGTTGAAATGATAATGCTGCATTGGCTAATATGATTAACTCATATCTAACAATATGGAATGATTTTCATTGGATATGTGGTTATTCCATCAGAAGCTAAGCTGCATCTTCTTTTCCCTGTCTCGTTTTGCTAGGCACTGTAACAAGACTAAAAGGAGGGGTCCTTACCATTGACTTCCTGGATTGCACTGGGTCCCTGTTATCCCCCTCCTACGAATCGTGGTTTGATCCCAACGCCTCCGACGAGGAGAAGGAGCGGAGCCGGAAACGACGGCCAGCCACTCCTCCATCTCCGTTGGAGGGTCAGGATAGCCAGTACATGGTGGTGTGCTCGGAGAAACAAGCCAAGGTAGTGGCCATACCCTCGCAGGCTCAGATCTACAAGCACAATATCACAGAGAGCTCCTATATACGGAGAGCAGACGTGGTGCAGATGGCCGGGTCCAACTGCCTCGCGTGCTTCTGTGCAAATGGACACATAATGACTTTGAGGTAAAAAGCCAACAGACCATGCTGTTGATTGGCAAACTCGTCCAGCCACAGTTTTATCAAACAGTCATGTCGTGGCCTGTGGGTTTTTGCGGATGATGTTGTGTGTGTTTCCCGTGTCTGTCACAGCTTACCCAGTCTACGGCCTCTGCTTGATGTGAACTACCTGCCCCTGACTGACATGCGGATAGCCAGGACTTTCTGTTTTTCCAACATGGGCCAGGCCCTGTACCTGATTTCACCTACCGAGATCCAGAGGATAACCTACAGCCAGGATACCTGTGACAATCTGCAGGTTAGCCCTATACTATACTTGAGGGACCTTGGGTTGGATTTGGCATGGGAATTGCATAAAAAGTCATGACATCATATGTTTGTGTTGTTCTTCAGGAAATGCTTGGAGAATTATTTACCCCGTTGGAAACCCCAGAAGCTCCTAACAGAGGTTTCTTTAAAGGACTGTTTGGTGGGGGAGCCCAGTCTTTAGATCGAGAAGACCTCTGTGAGTATTCTCAGAATAATTTCAGACATTTGATGACAAGTCTAAACTTGTATTAAGGTACACCCTTTGGTCTTGAACTTAGCATGCTGCAATGAAGTTCTGTATCATATTAGTTTTGGGGTTTTTACGCTCTGTCTTTTTGTAGTTGGTGAGACTGCCGCTGGTAAGGCGTCACGTAGCTTGGCCCAGCACATCCCTGGCCCAGGGGGTATGGAAGGGATGAAAGGAGCGGCTTCAGGTGTGGTCGGGGACCTGGCCCGTGCCCGGATAGCGCTGGATGAGAGAGGCCAGAAACTGGGCGAGTTGGACGAGAGAACAGCAGCCATGATGGCCAGTGCAGACTCCTTCTCAAAACATGCTCATGATGTAAGAGACCAGAAACCACCGGGGCTTCCAAATAAAAGACCCAGTATTTTTAAATCTGTTTTTTATAACAGAAAAGGTAAACGTAATTTATCACTTTCTCTTCACGCCTTCTCTCCTAATTTTTTTTTCTCAGATGATGCTGAAGTACAAAGATAAGAAGTGGTACCAGCTCTGATCTCAGCGGTGTGCGGAGAGCGAGCCGGACTTGGTAATCACACATACCACTTTGAAGAGCTACAGATCCTTCTCTTTTTCTTATTTTCATTTCTCGCCGCTGGAGTCACGCACTACCGGCATATGCTTTTTCACAGCGGAATATCTTACACTGCACCTCTACAGTCACCAGAAATATCACAACAAAGACACGTAAAGAGAGATGAACATAAGATAAGCTGTTTTATTGTTCCTTTCTCTTCATTTCCTTTTGATAAGCAAAGGGCAAACCTAAAGTTGCATCCATACCCGACATGATCTCATACAAAATACTGCTGGTTTTTCTGAAAGAAAAAAAATCTTATCTGCAAAACAAGTACTTTGGGAGGCTAGATATGATCCCTTTATGGTATTTACCAAACAAGAAGGACCTCTGAAGGGCTTGAAGTAAGGGGAAGGTGTCCCCTATTATGTAGTATAGTTAAGGTGATATTTCAGTCTCAAGTGTCACAATCTATAGCAATGTCATGTCACTAACTGGATGAATTCATCTTCGCGTTTTTTCGTCTTTCCTATGTTCATAATTTATTAATTAATTTACTTTTTCTATCTTCAGAATATTTTTGGTTTGTGGTCTATCTCTGTATTATGGATCTGTCAAGTACTCATAGGGCAGAGTTTCAGTAGGAATATTGTTGGAGAAATGAAGAACTTTATCTCTAATAAGGGCTGGTAGTAAACTAGTATTTGCCAACTATTCTTTGGGAAAAGTTTCCCATCAGATCGTTTGAAGCAGGTCGATATTTTGTTTTACCATAATAATCATTATTTATTGATATGACGGACAACAGGCGAGAGTGTAAAAAAAAATAAAAAAAAAATGTATATCTACACAGAATGCACGGTGTTGTGTAAGTAATGTTTACCCAGAAAACGTTTACATTAATGTGTCCTGGATTTTTTTGGTTTATCCACTGGCAGGCAAATTAATCCCTAAAATTAGTACATTGGCGTTCTTTTATGTAATGAAGATAATTGGGAACTCGAACGAGTGTAAAAAGCACTTACTCATCGGTAGAAACTGTTTTATAAATGTGTCCATTGCCACGTTTAAATATCTATTATAAGATCTAGCTATATCTAATAACGGTTTCTATAGTCACAATGCTTGGATATGGAGTTGCTGATGATTATTCTTTAAGATTGTTGTCTCTTTTTTGGAAGAGATAGCATTTTAAACACGGTGTAAAAGCTTGTGTCTCTCTTATAGCACAAAAAGATAATGATAATGATGTCCTCATATATTATAAAGTACCAAGTCTATTCAAGGGTTTGTAAAACAATAATTAGGTATATTTTGTTTAGGCCCCTGAAAAATGAGCATTTCTGCGTTTGCCCTTCAGTTTGCAAAAGTTACATCATCTTCTTTACCTGCATATTGGAGTGTTTGTGAACATGCATTGTTCAGAAATACGTGTATTGAAACCTTTCAGTTTATCATACCACATAGATAAATAGTCTTTTACAAACTTTTTTTGGTTCTCATTTTTGCTTGACTGTGTTTTTGAGGGGTCTAAATAGAATTATATTATATGTTCAAACAGGTGCAAGGAAATCCAGTTTTTTGTTTTAACACATAAGTATCATATAGATCTTGTTTTGAAAAGAGAGAAAATGCTTTGTTTCATTCCTGGTGGGTGCCAAATGTTGTAAATAGCGGGACATCTGGAGACAAATCTGATTGTGCTGGTTTAGGCAAAGTGACATAGGTCAGAGGCCATGTTCTTTTCTAACACCAAAGAGTTTCTTAATTTCATAAAGTTGTCTTGTTTTACCAATTTAAAGCACTGGTTTATCAGTTAAAGTTGGAGCCGCGTCTTAATTTTTAACATGGGGCCCCTGTAATAATTTGTTACTTTGGTAATGGTACAATACAGTATATAAGAAATTTTCCTTTACCCAATATAGTGAGACACAATCATTTACCAAGTTTTGCACTATTTTTTGTACCCCCCCCAAAAAAAATCTTAGTATGATTTTTTTTATCACTTTTTCTTTTCATCACCTTTTTTTCTTTTGTTTTGAAAGAACCAAATTCTGACAGAACTACTTTGTATGTAATTTCCAAGAGTCTAACAGTTATGCTAATAGCTTCACTCTCAGATTTGTTTTCAATGTCTGTTTAATAATATTATGCTATATTTATATATTTCAGAGCAGATATAATTTTAATAATGTATTAGAAATAAATGTACCTATAATTTTGGAATCAAATAGTACTTTATTGTCCTAGTGTACATATTGCCAATTAATAATAAAAAAACTAAAATTAAATTTTCATGTGAGATCAGAATATATTATGTCATCTTTATATTAGTGATATATATCAGCATAGCTTTTTCCTGAGGTTGTTTTGAGAAGGTGATGGCCTCTAAACCTCAAAGAAGCCCCACTGTTCACTGCATACTGTATTGTATGTACTCAATGGTCTCTTATTGCACATTGGAGGATGCATGATGTTAAGTGTTTACAAACTTGAAACCACCATGTATGATTCCTCTTAGAGATAGCCTGTTCTGGCATTTGTATTTACCATGGAGTTGTGTCACCAAAAATGTTATGGCATTCCTCATCATAAAGGACTATCTATGTAGATTTGCGTAATTGTACCACACCCGAGAGTTCATTTGTTTGAAAAGACACTTCTTTTTTTGCTGTCATTAATTCATACCCTTGTTTACCTTATACCACTTTGAAACCATATGGCAAACTTACTGTGCAGAGAGGTCAAGGGTTTATCAACTTTTCTTTTTGTCTACATGTCTTTCTGGGATGAAGATCAGTGTAGTTACAGTATTTTGTCAAAATAGACAACATTTTGTACAGTTTTATTAAGATGAATTTCACATGGATGTCGAACTTTAATCTGCTGCCACGATGTAAACATTATGTCAATGTACAGGTATACTGTACTATTGTTCTATGGAAAAATAATAATAAATGTAAAACTGATTATAAGTTTTCCTAAATTGACGAGTATGGCTTGTAATGCAAATGTATTCAATTTTGTTCTTATACAATAGAGGGAGCCAGAGCACCTTCAGACACCACCCTGTTGGGAGGGCGTTAATTCAAGTTTTGTGGGTGTTCTTGCCGGTAGCATCACAGAAGGGATGGAGCCGGGAACCAATTAAGTTACACTTTACATTTTACAGTTGGCGCTACAACACGTAATATCGATGTTTTAAGTGATGCCCTTGCAGCAGTTAGTCCAATTATTATTTTTATTTTTTACCTCGTTCACTGCTTTAGTGGTATAATTATGAACAAGGTTAGCCTGGCTGTTTGAACAGCATCGCGACCAACCAAGGCGCTTTTGGAAAGCTATGGTGAATAAAACAAAAGGTTGAAGTAAGCTGATTAAGAATACTCCTCATACAATTTTTTGTACGCATGAAACTATTACTTTAGTTTAGATCTTACGATTTTTTTACGAGGTTTTCATATATTAATCAAGATGGTGGTAATTTGCATAGTTTAACTGATTATAGGGGGGAAAGTTGGAAATTTTATCTTTCTGCATCGCGGTGGACTTCCAAGCGCCAATGGGATTTTCATCTATACCCGATACATCCCGTGGAATTTGCGTCGGGAAGGGCTTCTGGATGCACAGAAATGAGAAATGCAAATAGGATCTTCTATTCTTCTCAATTGTAGAATGTTGTTTAGCCCATTTACAAATGTCTCTTAGCCTTGGAATGGAAGCTACCAGTGGACAGAAACATTTTGCTGGAAGATGTGCTGTTCAGCATTGAAAAAAACGAATTATGGGAATGAATTCTTGTACATTCTAAATTGGCTTCAAAAATCATCTGAAAATGAGCCACGGGCCGGATCTCGTCCTTGAGTGGCTCTCGGCGCTCGAACTTGTTCAGTATGTGGGGTCCTTCGTTGACAATGGATATGATGACTTGGAAGTTTGTAAACAAATTGGCGACCCAGACCTCGATGCCATAGGTGTGCTCGTGCAACATCACAGGCAAACTTTGCTTTATGCTGTAAAAAAGTTAAAAGATGAGGACAAAAAAAAAGCACCTGGATTTTATTTCACATTAGAGCCTATGCCATTAGACCCGGACGAATCTTCTTACACCAAAAGCTCCATAGATAACCTTGTAGGCTCAAATTCAAGTAATAGAGATATTGCACGGCACCGAGGGCTCTTTCCTGCAAACAATAACAACAGATTTACTGATAACCAGGAATTTGTGACTTATCCTAGATTGAAATTGAAGATTCTGATAAGGGATAAACTTGTAAAAGATGGTATAAATCTCAGCTGCCTGCCTTACAGCCTCAAGGTAAGACCATTTTACTTTTGTTTTTAATGAGGCTAGCTATATTGCTCATAGGCTTCATAGTACATGTTATGTTTTCTTAAAATACATTTGGTGGGGCTTTCTGTATGTCAAGGATACATTTCTGTCAATAGCATTATGTACTAAGTAACTTGCTCGGACTCTAACTGTCATTGAATCTGCAATTAATTTAAATAACCCAATTCCAAATCAAATTAAGCAGACCAGTGTCACTTTCTTTATTGTTATAAGCTATACAAGATAAGTAAAAAGAAAATACTTAAAAGATCTCCCAGTTTAATTAAGAGGAGGTATCCACAGTGCCTTTTTATTGTACTGTATTTTTTCTTTTTCTATTTTTTCTTAAGTTTCAAGAGATATTCTCTAACCAACAATATAATACACGCTGATACATTTGGTGCACACTGCTACATATTCAGAAAGCCAGGTTTGTAGTGTATTGTTTTGACAATGTGTGTCCTAGTCGACCAGGATGTAAGAAAGACAGATGTTTACTCCAGGGAGGCTAAGGATAATCTCTGTCACAGATGTGCCTAATGTGTGTAGGTCATCAGGAAGTTGATTAAAGGACAAGGCAATCATCTATACAACATTAACATTCATAATATAAATTAGTTGTAAAGCATGTAATGGGTGCGTGCTTTGAATGTCTCATCGGTAAATATTACCTTCTTTTTCTAAATTATTTCTGTGTTCTACCATACATACTAGCTCCTGTAAACGTTGAATTTGGAATACCCTTTCAGAGGTTTGCAGAGGAATGACATAAAACCAGCTGAACGCCTTTGGAAAAGCTTTCTTTCTTTCAATAATTGTTTTTTCTTTGTAAAAGAACCTGCTCTTGCTTCTGCCCTCATGCTGTTTCAGTATTTTTGTAGTGTCTCTGTGGAAACACGTTAAAATAGTTCCTCATAAATTATAAATGAATGTGATCACTGGAAATCTTGAGCCAGGTACGGCTGTCCGCAGGGGCTTGGCCTTTCGACAGAACATTGTATGTGAGCTGACCTGTGTGTCAAAACATATCTTGAAACCTAGCTCTGTGCAGTGCCTCTAAACATCTTTCCCCATGTAGAGATTGTACACAGTGTCATTTGTCATCTACATGGCTCTTTGGATTAGCACCTAAAGGGAACATTTGGGTGTAATAGCAATATTTGTCACACACGATTTTGCAAGATCGGCTCAAAACTGTAGGCTATAGGGTTTCTCTCTGCTCAGTGCTCAAAGTATACACAATAATGTGATAGTACTAGCAGCACCTCTGTACTTTTTCCAAATGGCTTTCAGAGGGTTTTTTTACCCCATAAATGTAATAAACAATACCTGGATGTACAAACAATTCTCAATATTCTTGGCAATGTGCAGTCCTCTAATGGCTGCATGCATGTCAACATTGTACATTTCTGTGGGCTTACAGTCATTGCAGCGTGTACATAATGTTCATGAAAGATTCAGACTACAAACGGCTAAGTGCACAGAGGCACTTTGTGAGTCACTTTTGACCTTTTGTGTGTTCAAAACGCTTGCATCGAGAAATTGATTTAGCTGTCTGAAAAGGTTTCCTTTCATACCGTAAGTTGCTATTAATGTGTCTAAGTTTCACACACTTCCAGAAGCAAGGACAATAATGCTTGGTTTTCACAGTTTCTCTATTTAAACAACTGTACTGTATATTATATAGAAAACCTTATTGGAGGGCCAAAGATATTCTTAAATGATTAATACACTTAGTACCATCTTTGTATTGCATTTACCTTTTTAAAAATAATAGGTTTATCAATAATCATACTTACAAATCATTGTTCATTGTTTATTTATACTTTGCATTTAGAAATAACCCTCCTATAAATGCACATTCAATCAACCAGTCAAACTTGGCCTAATTGTGGAGAAGGCATGTTTTCATTGGTTAAGAACAAATACTCACCTGCAAGAAATGCATGTAACTGCGAAAACACAGTGCTTTTGACTTTGTTGCCTGTAGAAGTTGAGTCCAGTGTTCCTGTGCTGTTCACATTTACTGTAAATAAGATTCTTTAAAATTAGAGTTTAAAATTACTCTTACAGAAGCAAAAAATACATTTTAGCCCTCTCTTTTTTTGTCAAGAATTGCTACTAAAACTTTAATAGATTTAGCTGATTAACCGAGTGTGTTACTGTTTTGTAGACATCTGTTGTAGTTTTTTTTAGAAGCACATGCAATAATACAATGAACATATCTAACATAATAGTAACTACTAAAGCAGGTTTAGGGTGTTACTGTTGATATTCTGTAACAATTCTTGCATGATAGGAATCACAGCTATAATTTTTTACTTTCTGATAAGGAAGGAAAAAATACTTTTATTAATGCTGCTTGTAATTTAATTAACCAGTATTGCCTTGGAATGATGTTTTGCCCCCAAAAGGTATCAAGTTCAATCAACTTGGTTTAACCGAGGTATTTTTTAATACAATATATATATACAGGGTACATTTTACTCCATTTGGTGGCAGATTATTTATTATTTATATTTTTTCCTATTTTTTTTAAAGCTAAACCCATAGGGAACCCAATTATGTATCTAAGGATTTTTGTTCCAGATCACATGAAACAGTCACCATTGTTCTACCAATGTGGCATATAGGAAGTTGTCTATTGCATTGGAACCCTAGTGGGACGGTTTCCCCCAATTGCTGTCAAAACAATAGGATACACTGCCTAAAAAATCTTATTTGCGATGTTGGCCTCGAACAATTTTACGCAGTCCATAAGATTTGCCTGATTTGCACTCCCTGAGGTTCCCAGGACAAGCAAAACCAGCATGCTTTTTTTGATCGAAGCGTCTCCCAGAAAAGCTAAATTGAATGGATCTGGCACACACACACACACACACACACACACACACACACACACACACACACACACATACACGCAACACAAAACATGTAACTAATTCAATCACCTACACATTCCCTCAGTTCATTTACAGTTTCTGCCTTCCGGTGTCTGGAATGACATGTTTCCCATCTGTTCGTTCCCCTATTCATTCCCCTCTCTGTCGTCACCAAATAAGATTTGCGTTGTCATTGCTTGATGACAATGTTTCTACTTTGTGGTCAAAGTTAATTAGTAACGTTTTAGCTGCTTAGCACGGTGCGTTGTCTCACTTCCACATTGTCTTTGTGGTGTCCAGGTGCGAAGAGAATTGTCTGCGATGTGATGGTCCGGGAACAACTTGCACCAAATGCAAAGAGGGCTACAATCTGGTTAGCAGGACTTGCATTGTGAATGCCACCTGTAACAATGGTGAGTTTGGTCATTGAATTTTGCACAAAAGACAGAAATAGCAGCCTCCATATTCACCATCCACAGGAATTATAATGATTAAGCCTGTGAATGCTGAACAGATTGCCACGGCTCTAACAATGTCATAGCTGCGACTCACATCACACTTCATCTTTCTCACCCAGAGAGACACAAGTGGCGCATGTGAAAAGGCTCTAATTGGCATTAACAAATGCCTTTTCTCTTCCTGAGCTATGGTTGCTACTGTGCCAAGCTTTTAGTTTCTCAGCCAGTCCACCTGCTGGATCATCATCAATGCCTGGTCATTTACAGTGTGGGATAATGGCCTAAAACTGAACTGCTGACTTGGACGGTTTTTTATGCAATGCCGTGTTAACAAGAGTTTCAAATATGGCTGATTTAAAATTTAGGATTACAAAAATGTGTTATGTTTTGGTCATACTCAATTGAATGTGACTACACTCATCATGTTTTATTAAAACACATATGGCTCATCAAAGGCTATGTTTGTAAGTAGATAATGATTACCAATATTTAACAGCTTTGTTAGGCTTTTGCCATATTGATAAGTTTTATGTCTCACATTTGCAAGGAGCTTTTTTCTGTATTGAGGAATGCTACAGCATGGATTTTGCACAAGAACTTTGCTTTAGCCGATTAGTGTTGGCACACAGTATGTCCTGTATTTCACATGCTATTGGGTTCGGTAAGGGAACAGAGAAAGGCGGAAGGTTTAGGTGTAACCAGCATGCCTAAACACTGCCTAAGGATCACAAAGCCATAGAAGTGTGCATATGTTTGGTGGCACTAGACAGGAAAAAGCAGCAGAATGCTTGCTTGTGGAATCTCTAAGTGTCTAGTTGGGGGCAGTAAGCAGTTAGGACTGTACCTACGGGAGATACACTGCATATGATTAGACAAATGCTTTTGCTTCAACATTTGTGTTTTTGGTTCACTTTCAGATTTTAATTCAATTCAGTTCAGTGGCTTTTTATTTTGGGACAAGGTTCTCTGTTAGGTCTCCAGTGGTATTTTCCAATTGTGTGCTGCAGGGATAGAATGTGATTTGGGTTTGAAAGAGCTAGGGGCTGTGACTGCAGCTGCAGCAAGCTATGGAGGATGGGTAAGAAGGGAGGGGGTTGCGGGCAAAGGATTGGCAGGGCCACAACAATGTTGCTCTGAGTAAACAGTGGCCTGCCTGTATGGCCACTCTCCCATGGTGTTACGTAATGGGGCCTGGATTCTAAGGCCTGGGTAACCTGCAAATCTCCGGCTGGTGTCAGAATTGCCCCAGTCCTCTATGCAATCATATCCTTTGCTGCAGAAAGTGGAAGGTACTGGATGCTACTGCAGGAGCAGTTGGAAAGGTAGAATGCATTGCTGGTGAGACACAGTTGAGAAATAACTTGGTAAAATACGTATTTTTTCACTTTAACAATATGGGGTAGTATATTGGAAAAGTACATGTACAATCAGTTATGTGCATGTATAAAGTTTGCTTTTTTTAAAAAACATCTTATTTTAAAAAGGAAGTTGGGAAGGGTTCTTTATTTCAGATTGGCTTTTTATTGTATTAATCATTCCATTGTCCCAGAATGTTCATAATTGTTATGTAAAGAACTTTTACTATGTGATAGCTCTAAGCCAGAGGTTCTTAAACTGGGTTTGATTGAACCCCAGGGGTTTGGCGAGTCAGTCTTATGGCTTCAGCAGAGGTCAAGACACACACTACACTGTGAGCGTGTCCATTCCATACGAAGGGTTCGTTGGAGGGTACTAAGAGTTTGGTGAACGTGCATATGAAACTTGTGGGGTTCAGTAGCTCCGACAAGGTTAAGAACCACTGCTCTAGGCCAAGAGGGTAGCAGCCAAACAAAAAAGATGGAATTTTGACTGAGAACATCAATTCACCAAGTTAAATGTTCAATACAGCATACTAGTGAACAGAAAGTGCTTTATGATACGACATTTGTGTGATTTGTTTTACTCAGCTGATGAATTGTTCTGTGAGATGGTGAAGTCCAACCGATTGTGCGAGAAGAAGCTGTTCCGTCAGTTCTGCTGCAGGACCTGTCTGATGACAGGATGATGTAGACAGAGGAACAAAAGAGAACCCTGATGAACCCTCCACTCATGCTCATCTGCTGTATATTTCTTGAAGTTAGTTGTCTGTCTAAATCTGAATGATAAACTATTCCACCTGTCAGTTTACCCGCATTGGGTTAATTTTACATAAGATATTTTTTAAAGCTCTCTGTTTTCTACATACATTGTGTAGAACAAATTGTTTATTTTGTATTTTAAGACCATATAGAAATAAACTAGAGTGCTTTTTACATTATAAAAGTCAGTATCAGAACCACTGTAACCCCCCCTCAAAGATAAGCATTACAAAATAATTGTAGCGTATAAACGGGTTATTAGAACATCATTACTCTGCTAATAATAGTGTTTTCTTTTTAAATTAAAACTTTTTCAGGCTTTTAGTTTTTATAAAGACATATTTAAAACATAAAATATTGTAAATCATGTCAGATTCTATTGTACATTTTAGAATACATATTTGATGTTTCAAAATGTGTTTTATGTAAATGTCAGGAAGGAAATAAATATTTACATTGTGTACGCTGTCTGGGCTGACATTGTTAAGTCAGTCTAAACATTGCCAATTCTTTGTGCCTATAGTTGTTTTTATGTCTCTAATGGTAGTCATTATAACACATTTTGGACATTTGTAAAGGACACAATGATATATACAGAAATTCTGACATCTAAGTCCAACATACATTTTTACGTATTTTGTGAAACATTTTGTAATTTTATTTTTATATAAATTTGATAGTGCGATTGATAAACAGTGCAGTTTGCACAAGGAGACAAGGAAAATGTTTACATCATAGCACCAGCTAGAACGAATCACTGTTTGCATCTATGAGGTTGGCCTTTGGTTCTCTACACTACTACTGTATATGGTCCATGAGGAGTATGCATTCACATGAATTTCCCTACAAATGCACAACTACGTAGGAATATTTCAGACATTGTTTTGAATAATTTCTTATTGTTCCATCTCCATGAGCAAGTAAAATGTTTGAGAGGCATATTAAAGCATACACATACACACACCTCTACACACATACACTCTGATCAACTGAGATGTGATGTGAATAACATCTTTCATCTTTGTACAATGATACCTTTCAAGGGTTAGAATGTACTAGGCAGGAAGGAAATGGTCAGTTCTTGTGCAAGTGTTGAAGGCAGGAAAACGGGTAGGTTTGAGGATCTCTGTGGTTTTGACTATGGTCAAATTGTGATGGCTATTATCTTCAAAGCAACAGGGATTGTGGGGTGTTACAGGTATGCTAGTGGTTAGTATCTACCAAACATGGTCTAAGGAAAGACATCCGGTTCACCAGCGACAGGGTCACAGGCACACAAGGCTTATTGGGGAGCGAAGGCTAGCCGTCTGGTCCAATCCCACCAAAGAGCTTATAACACACAATGCATCACAGCTTAATGCTGGGAAACCTTGGATCCTGGCATTCATATGGATGTTAATTTGACACATACCAACTACATAAAGCATTGTTGCTGACCAAGTACATCCCCTCATGGCAACGACATTGCCTGATGGCAATGACCTGTTTCAGCGGGAAAATTTACCGTCACATTGCAATTGCATCTACACTGATTGAGCATCTGTGGGATGTGCTAGAACAATAAGTTTGACTTATGGAAAAGAGCTGTAAAAACCATACAGGATAAATATATTCTATATACAAAACATGAAATCTATATATGGTATAAAACTAGCATATTCAATTCTTACATAAATTCAGTAGTTCCTAATCACATAAGGCACGACATAAAAAAGCATCACATTGAGATCTTATTTGAATGTAATGTTAAAATATGTACTGTATGTGTGGCACTAAATCAACATCCATCCATCCATTATCAGAACCGCTCATCCTCTGCAGGGTCACGGGGGGGCTGGAGCCTATCCCAGCTGACTGCGGGCGAAAGGCGGGGCACACCCTGGACAGATTACCAATCCATCGCAGGGCAAACACAGACATACAACCACTCACACACACATTCACACCTATGGACAATTTAGAGTCACCAATTAA
>JAVQJS010117292.1:0-14240 GCA_036024795.1 Galaxias rostratus | reverse complement strand
CTCCCTTCTCTGTGTGAATCGCTCCCTGCTCGGTGTGAATCGCTCCCTGCTCTGTGTGAATCGCTCCCTGCTCTGTGTGAATCGCTCCCTGCTCTGTGTGAATCGCTCCCTGCTCTGAGCGAATCGTTCTCTGCTCTGAGCGAATCATTCTCTCTTTGAATCGCTCTCTACTCTGTGTGAATCGTTCTGTGCTCTATGTGAATCGTATGGGACTCTGAGTGATTCAGTCTCTTGATGCTGTGATCCTCAGGCTATCCACAATGAGAACATGTCACTGAAGGCAGAACTCCAGAATCTGCAGGCTCAGATATCTGACCAGGTTAGCTCTCCTCTTCTTAGATGTCTTCTCACTCTCCTCTTCCGTCTCACTGTCCTCCTCTTCTGTCTCTCTCTCCTCCTAACTGCTCCTCCTCTGTCTCTTTCTTTCTTTCTCTCTCTTGTGGTGTCTCTCACTCTCATAATCACTCTCTCTCCTTCCCCCTGTAGGCTGCCTCCCAGATGGCAATGGACCAGTTCCACAAGAGGTTTGTGATACCAAATTAAACGTGTCGTTTCTAATCTCATCAAACTGTCGTTTCCAATCTTATCAAACTGTGTTCAGTCCAAATTAAAGTGTCGTTTTAGATCATGTTGTACTGTAGATTTAGATCTCATGACATGGTAGTTTTAAGACACATAACACATTAGTCACATGAATCACACCAAAAACGTGTAGAGCAAATGAGTAAAGGTGTGTGTGTGTGTGTGTGTGTGTGTGTGTGTGTATGTGTGTGTGTGTGTGTGTGTGTGTGTGTGTGTGTGTGTGTGTGTGTGTAGTTTCCAGGAGAGAGAGGACAACATGAAGACAGTAGAGGACCTGTTGAAGGCGGGTCTTATCGAGGTGGCTAACAAAGAGGAGGAGCTAAAGGTGGGTCAGGATTGTGGGAGGGGCTAAATATGGGTCAGGATTGTGGGAGGGGCTAAGAACTCTCAACACAAAACAACAACAAACACATTTGTCTAATGCTTACATAAAGTGCATTCCAACGAGATCCTATATTGGCCTTTCAAGCAACACACACACACACACACACACACACACACACACACACACACACACACACACACACAGAGAGAGAGACTCAGCAGGAGCAGGAACTCCACGGACCTCAGCTTTCCTTTAATGAAGCTGCACCTCACTACCAGTCTGTCTGTCAGGCCTGTCTGCTGCTTAGTGCTGACTCTGTGCAGGCTGTCTCCCTTCCTCCTCCTCCTCCTCCTCCTCCTCCTCCTTCTCACCTGCTGTGGAGCCATGGAGAGAATAGGCTGTCTCTGTCTGTCTGTCTGTGTCTGTTTGTCTGGCTGGCTAATCTGCTGTGTAATGATGACAATGGCAGGAGTCTAATGGTGTGTGTGTGTGTGTGTGTGTGTGTGTGTGTGCGTGTGCGTGTGTGCGTGCAGGTTGTGAGGGAGGAGAACGAAGGCTTGAAGAGAGAAGTGGAGGCGTTGAAGCTTCAGTCAACAGAACAGGTTAGAAGGCGACGGAGGTCACACACACACACACACACACACTCTCCCACCATCAGCGCTCTGACTCTTCATCGCCTCTCCTCTTCCTCTCCCCTCAGTCGTCGTCTGAGTCCGCCGTGAAGGAGCTACACAGCAGGTGAGTCTGGTGTTCCTCCGTCTGTCTAATCCTGGTGAGGGGACGCGGGGGGTGAGGGTGGTGTTGAGACGCCTGTGTTTCTGTGTAGGCTGCAGGAGAAGGAGGAGCAGCTCAGCCTGATGGAGGAGAGTCTCCAGGCTGCCCGTGAAAGCAGCTCCTCTCTGGGGCAGAGTGTTCAGGTGAGACGCCCTCTCTAGTGGAAAACTCCAACGGGGGACCAACACTTTGTCTGTCTGCAGACTGGGTTATAGCTGTGTCTGTCTGTAGACTGGGTTATAGCTGTGTCTGTCTGTTGACTGGGTTATAGCTGTGTCTGTCTGTTGACTGGCTGTATAGCTGTGTCTGTCTGTAGACTGGCTGTATAGCTTTGTCTCTCTGTAGACTGGCTGTATCGTTTTGGCTATAGAGTATAGAGAGAGAGCTTTTTGTGCACTAGCAGTCTGGGACTGTCTTGTTTGGACCTGCAGAACTAAATGAGTCAATGGGTTTCTCTTTGTCCATAAGTCAATGTTCCTTTATGGACTGTATAGTATTCCTGGATGTGTATGTATATTGGTTTGTGTTTCTCTGGAAGCTGTTACTGTGTGTTTACCCTATAGGTAATAGTATTCCTGTGTGTGTGTGTTTCCTTGCGGGGAGCAGGTTCTGGAGCAGCAGGTATGTACCCTGCAGGCCGAGACAGAGAGGCAGAGACAGAAGGAGGAGGAGGAGGCGGAGGAGAGGAGCCGCCATGAGCACAGTCAGGCTGCAGCCCAGCTCCTGGAGCTCCAGACCCAGTGAGTCTCAACACGCTCGTTAGGACGGCTGCTGTCTCCATGACTACCGGAGTCTCGTTGTGTTCTACTAGTGATGCTGTCTCCATGACTGCTGGAGTCTCATTGTGTTCTAACTGCTGTGCGGTTTCCCTGACTACTGGAGTCTCATTGTGTTCTAACTGCTGTGCTGTTTCCATGGTTACTCTATTCAAAGTGTGCCATAATTATTATTATTATGATGCTGATGGTAACAGGACTAACAGCCATCATGTGGGTGGTCTCCATGGTTACTCTATTCAAAGTGTGTTATAATTATTATTATTATTATGATGATGCTGATGGTAGCAGGACTAACAGCCATCATGTAGGCCGTCTCCATGGTTACTCCATCCAAAGTGTGTTGTTATTATTATTATTGTTATGATCATGGTTCTGCTGATGGCAGCAACACTAACAGTCTGTGCTCCATCCAGGCTGTCTGCCAAAAACCAGGAGATCCAGACGCTGCAGGGAGAGGTGGAGGCCCGCTCCCAGGAGTTGAGCCTGAAGGAGGAGCAGCTTCTGCAGCAGGTGAGGGGTGGAGGGGTGGAGGGGTGGAGGGAACCCTCTGGTCATATTAACGTTAGGAGGAGGAGGAGCATGGGGGTTTGAAGGTTATCCAGATTCTGACCCCGGGTCCGTCCCTCTCTCTCCACAGCAGACCCACAAAGAGGAGCCGAGTGCTGAGCTGCTGGCTGCGTGAGTGACCACACACACACACACACACACACACACACACGCACACACTGTGTGATCGGAGACAGGGGAAGTACTGGCTCCATTAGTCTTTACCAGACTGTACTCTGCATCCAGAGAGGATCCTCAGCACCTCACATTCTCCTCATGTTGTTGTGTTACGGCCTTATTCCAAAATACATTCAATAAATGTTTTCCTCTGAATTCTTCTCCTATTACGCCATAATGACAAAGTGAACCAAAGATTCTTGTAAATGTATGGAACATTAATAACTTAGAAATCACATGTAATACTTCATTCACAGCCTTTGCTCAAGTGTGAACCTGCTGTCTGGTGCCTGACCACAGATGAAGACATTTAATGCTCTAGTGATAGTGATACTTTCTGTGTGCCAGGTAGATGGAGATAAATAATGCTTTAGTGAAAGTTATATTAATATTTAAATAATAATAATAATTCATTTTGTTTAGTTTTTAGCGCCTTTCAAGACACTCAAAGTGCTTTTTACAGTTAGGTCACCGATTGACATCACAGAATGAAAGATTGTCTGTGTTGAAGGCTTATAGGACAGTGTGTTTAATAGTTTCCTGATAATTGAAGGAGACTGTTGATCCTACTCTTCTCCCGGTTCTCCAGACTGTCTGAGAAGAACAAGCAGGTGTGTGACCTGCAGGGGGAGCTGTCTGAACTCCGCGACTCTCTAGAGCTCCACAAGAAGAAGAACAACGTAGGTGCTCCCTCTGTCTGCCTCCACGTGGGTTCCCCCTGCGTTTCCCAGCATGCAGTTTGTCTGGAGGGCGGGATGTCCAGCTGAAGGCTGTCCTTCCCTCAGCATCTTCACGGATGGCTTCTTTGACCAAATTACTCAAAGCTGGCTTCTTTCAAATAATAGGACTACATAGTTGTAGTTCTCATGTGTTCTAGTTCCTCCTGAGACTAACTTGTGTTGATCCCTCACTGGACACACAACCCCTCCCCCCTCACTGGTCACTGGGCTTAGCCACCGTTCAGCTACTGGACAAGAGCAGCTGTAGACTTCAGACTTTACTGGATAAGAGCAGCTGTAGACCTCAGACTTTACTGGATAAGAGCAGCTGTAGACTTCAGACTTCACTGGACAAAAGCAGCTAGCTGTAGACTTCAGACTTCACTGGACAAAAGCAGATAACTTTAGACTTTACTAGAGAAGAAGAACTTTAGACTTCAGACTTTACTGGATAAGACTTAAATGGATAAGAGCAGCTTTAGACTTCAGACACTGAGTCAGGCTACTACTGTTTCTCGTCCCGTTCCTCCAAGGACAATAGAAAGTGAGGCCGCTAAGATTGCATTGATCTGTTTGAGTTTTGTGTGCAGTATAGTTGTGCGTTTGGAGAGAGTGTGTTTGTATGTTACTGTGTTGTGTAACTGGCAGGGCAGCCAGCCAGCATACCAGCACTCATTCCAACCTGCTGGCCTGCCTGTGCTTGTGGGGGATTGAGAACACAACAACTCGCCCTCTCCTCCTCCTCCTCCTCCTCCTCCATGGTACCTGGGTTGCCAGGTCTGAGCAAGGGGCAGAGTGGTGGGGCAGACTTCGTGTAGTCACAGGCCTCTCCACTGTAGATGTGATCATGGTCACAGTCAGGCTGATACTGCTGGGAGGCCATCTTAGGATGATGTTCTGTTGGTAATGTGAAACGTTCCTCTGAGCTGGACGTGTGTGCGTGTGTGCGTGTGTGCGTGTGTGTGCGTGCGTGTGCGTGCGTGCGTGTGCGTGCGTGCGCGTGTGTGCGTGTGTGTGTGTGTGTGTGTGTGTCACTCACTCTGTTTCCCTGAGGCTGACTGAAGTGGTTTTGTTTATCGTCTCTCTGAAACGGAAACCTAAACAGGACCTTCGGGAGAAAAACTGGAGTGCTATGGAGGCGCTGTCAGCCACTGAGTCACTGCTTCAGGGAAAACTCAGCACGGCCCTCAAGGTTCGCACGCATCCACCCAACCTCCACCCAACCCCCCCCAGCCTCCACCCAACCCCTGCCATCCTCCCTGCTTAACGCTCTAGATCCAAGTCTGACGCAACTCTCTCCTCCAGAGCGCTGCTGGTGCCATAATCAACCAATCAGGTTGTTCCATGAAAGAAGCTGCACACTCATTCCCACCTCCTCCTCCTCCTCCTGGTTGGGCGGTGGAGCTCTCAGCGTTTGAGTTCGTCTCCCATAACGCCAGTGATTTCAGAGGCTGTTGGGAATGAGTGTGCACTGACCTTCACCTGATTCATTTAGATTGACCACGATCCATCTCACGCCTCACTTCCTGTCATGTGATTCCCCCTGTTTCCTGTTCACCCAATCCGGCATGTTCCATCCTGCTTTGTGATGTCATCACAGCGCTGATCAGCTGACTTTTTTTTTTTAAAGATCTCTTTAATTGATCTTGGCATTCGTTTGATTACTGTGAAATACTGAGTGTGTATATGCAAATAGATTTAATGTTTTGTAGATATGTAACTTCAGATGTTAGGTGCCTCTAAAGAAAAGAATCACGCTATGGAGTATTATAATCACCCAAGAGAAAGTCTACTGGTATCGCCCAAGAGAGTCTACTATAATCACCCTAAGAGAGTCTCTACTGTAATCACATAAGAAAGATAGAGTCTCTACGGTAATCACCCAAGAGTGAGTCTCTACTGTAATCACCTCAGATAGAGTCTCTACTGTAATCACATAAGACAGAGAGAGTCTCTACTGTAATCACCTCAGAGAGAGTCTCTACTGTAATCACCCAAGAGAGAGTCTCTACTGTAATCACCCAAGAGAGAGTTCACTGTAGTCACTTAAGAGAGAGTCTCTACTGTAATCAGCAGACGGAGGTTTTACTCAAATTGCCTTAGAGTCTGCGCTGTAATCAGATGAGAGATAGTCAACTGGAATCAGCTAGGAGAGAGTGTCTTTACTGTAAACAAAGCAAGAAATTCTACAGAAATCGGCAGACAGTCAGAGTCAGTTAGTCAAAGTGTCTCTACTGTAAACAGCAGACAGAGTCCGAGTCAGTCGGAGAGTCTCTACTGTAATCCGCTGACAGATCGTAGGTAATTCTATGAGCCTGGCACAGCTGTCAAAGCACAGTGTGAAGAACGTAGACGAGGAAACCTAGAACAGATCTACCATTTCACCTCCGGTCTGACAGTATAGTCGCTCACTGTCTGTTACAGCGTGCTGTGGTATTTGTTCCGGTGTGACTGAGACTGTTTTATTGAACCAGAGGGCAGCCATTTTCTGTGCCGCTGTCCAAACTGCCACGTAACCACGTTGTCTGTCTGTTCTACTCGTTGAACGTCTAGGATAGCTTTCTATCTTCAGAGTGCTGACGGTTGTTGTAGAGGGGGGGGGGGTCCCCCCCTGGCACCTGTTAGCTGCCTTCAGGACAGTGACTGCCCGGGGGGGTCAGGGAAGGCGCGTCCGATTTGTGAGCCAGGAATGCCAGAGTGGGTGGGGTTCTGAAGTTGAGGGATAATTGAATCACTTCCAGTCCATCCTGCCAGACCAGTACATCCCAGAGTATTTATCTTCTCTCCCGGAGTATACTCTTATACTCTTTACAAAAGTAACTTCCTTTGTGTTCTGTACTTTCCAAACAGCTGATTTCTAGCCTCTGTAGTTTGTCGCAGTGCGGGGCTCCTTAGTGCCCTGTGGTCGCAAGGGACAGCTGGCTAACGGTGCTGATGATGTCACGCCAGCCGTGAAGTGTCTGTCATGGTTACAGAACCGCCCCTCTTCCTCCTCAAGGTTTGGGTTATTATAGGACAGCCCCCCCCCCCCCCCTTCGTGGTTCTGGTTCTGGTTCTGATTGGCTGGTAGCCCGATGCGGGTCAACGCTAAGCCAGAGAGGTGGGCTCTGCTGGAGCTGGTGTTTGGAAATGATAACGTCACGCTGGGGGCCTTTCACGCTGAGCCCATCCTGAAGCTTGGAATGCCAGAGCATCGTGCGTGTGCGTGTGCGTGTGTGTGTATGTGTGGTCCATCAGACTCTAATGCTCTATACTGCCTCGACTGGTAGGAATGTCAATTTAATCAGAACTGTTCTCTCTACTCCCCTCATTCCTCTCTTCCTCCTCCCTCTCTCTCTCTCTCTCTCTCTCTCTCTCTCTCTGTCCTTCTTCATTCCCTTTTCCCTTGTTATTTTCCTTCCTTCCTCCTTGTTGCGGCCCTCGTCCTCCCTCCTTTCCTAAACACCCCCCCCTGCAGGAGAGCCAGTCCCAGGTGGAGTCTGCTCAGACAGAGTGTAGAGAGGTTCTCCATAGACTGCTGCCCCACGTTCCTCTGCCCACTCAACAGGTACAGACTGGACAAAACTACTCTACTATACTGTACTAGACTATACTAGACTGTACTATACTATACCACACTAAAATAAACTATACTGGACTAGACTGTACTAAACTATACCACACTAAAATAGACTATACTGGACTAGACTGTACTATACTAGCCTGTATTATACTATACCACATTAAAATAGACTATACTGGACTAGACTGTACTAAATTAGACTGTACTATTCTCTCCTATGTATTCATTAGTCACTATAAGTGAATGTAAAGTATCCCACTGTAATAATACTGGTTACACCTCAGCACTACCCTTCCCTAATGTTATTATATTAATAATACTAATATTACTGCTACTACTACTACTAATAATTAATATTTATTAATGGCCCGCTACTGGCCATGGAGTGTTCTGACTTTGGAGCAAAACAACAGAGTCCGCGATGATCTTCATCCTCGCCCTCTTCCTCTGTAGGACCACCAGACATGGCTGGAGAACTTTGAGAGGTCGTTAACGGAGGCTAGCCCCGCCCCCGTGGCCCAACAGGAGACTGAGGAGAGCAAGGTACCTGCCTGTCTCTCTGTCTGCCTGTCTTAGACTCCGGCACGCATCACAGATGATGTGATGCTCAGTCCCTCCTGATTGGAGGTCCGGCATGAGAGCGTTCCGCTGATGTAATTGGCCGTACTTGTCCGTTAGCTAATGAGACCATGTTCCTCCTCCTCCTCCCCTCCTCTTCTTCACCTGCAGGTTGCGTCAGAGAAGCTGAAGGAGGCTGAAGAGGCACAGAAGGTTCTACAGAAGGATTGTGAGACGTATAAGAAGGTGTTGGCTGAGACGGTAGGGCGAGACGCTTTGAATCATTGTCGGGGCTGTAGTGTGAACTTACCGGGATTATAGTGTCTGGAAAAGCAGTTTGAATGTGTTTTGAATTTTACCAAGAGGCTTTAACACACACATCCTTACTCACAAGACAAGCCACGTTTGGGTTTGAGTAGAAGGACAGGTTTGAGAGTTACTGCTGACTCTGGTATGGATCTAACTTGAATCTAGTGTCTCTTTGAAGCTGAGGTGCAGTTCTGTCTGTGTCCACAGGAGGGCATCCTGCAGCGTCTTCAGAGCAGCGTGGAGCACGAGGAGTCCTGCTGGAGGGGAAAGCTAGACGTGTCCCAGGCCGAGCTCCAAGAGGTCAGTCCAGTGGGGTTGTCTGCAGCTCCACTCCAACACTGTACTGGTGGCTTAAATCAGCTCTCTGTCTGTCCCCCAGATGAGCCTGAAGGCAGCCACTCTGGAACAAGAGCTGGAGAGACTGAGTGACGGGGGAGAGTTGGACAGCGTGAGTGCCGAACCGCCGTCATGTGACACACACACACACACACACTCTCTTCTTGATACAACAGGCAGGGTCCATGTGTTTTTCACTCCACTGTCTGGATCTTATGTTGTGATTGGACAGTTGAGACGAGACAAGCAGCACTTGGAGTCTGAGCTGGAGCGGGCGGAGCGCGAGAGCGCCACCTATGTGTCGGAGGTCAGGGAGGTGAGTCAGCAGGACGGGACATATTTCCTGTGAAAAGTCCATCCCAGCAGTAACTGTGTGTGTGTACAGCATGTATCTGTGTTATTGTTCTGTGTTGTACAATGTACATACACAACATTCAGCACACACATTTGAAATAATATAATAATACGTTTTAAATCGGTAATCCCTTCTGTTTTTGAAACATTGCTTTGAATCTGTTTGGCGTTTGTTGTTGAGTGGGTGTTTCAGATGGTGGGAAAACCTTTAACGTGTTTCTTTCACTAACCCAGCACTGAGAGGTCTGTTAGTTCATAATAACCCAGCACTGAGAGGTCTGATAGTTCTAATAACCCAGCACTGAGAGGTCTGATAGTTCATAATAACCCAGCACTGAGAGGTCTGTTAGTTCTTAATAACCCAGCTCTGAGAGGTCTGTTAGTTCATAACAACCCAGCACTTAGAGGTCTGTTAGTTTTAGTGGTATATCAGGGTTTACGGTCATGCAGAATGGGAACACGTTACACTTTTTCAGACTCAACAGAGAAACCCTTCACATTAAGATTCATTGAAAGAGTCTCCTCTTAACAGAATGTGTAAGGAGCTGGACACAGTGCCTCTATATGAAGTCTCCTTTAGTGTACAGATGGTTTGACTGAGCACCTGTTCACCTGTACTTCCCTATGCAGTCCACCAGGGGGCAACGTGACATTATATATTTTCAGATATTAGTTAGACTTTTAAATGAAATATAAAAGGTATTGTATTTATCAGTCCAGCTGTAGGATACACTGAACATGAAAAAATAGGAGTACTGTCTCCAGCATCGGGATGCAATTGTCGGGACAGGGCGTTTGGAATGCCGCCCCCGCCATACTTATGGCCCTGGCAGCTGAACAGCCTCAGTGTAGGCCCTGTCATGTCCCTTACCTCCCCCTACCACTAGAGGGCCTACTACCTCTCAATCCCGCGTCACACTCTTCCTTTCAGCTCAGAGATCTGTTGACTGAGCTGCAGAGCAAGCTGGATGGTTCATACACTGAGGCAGTCAGACAGAACGAGGAGCTCAACTTGGTAAGGGGTGTCAGGCAGGCTACTCGTCTCTCTGCTAGTATCGACCTTTAACCCCCACCGCGATAGCCTAGGCCTCCGGCTACACATCTGTCTGTTAGCTGTAACCTTAAACCCCACAACCTAGAAGGCAGAATACACCTCTGTGCTAACTTAAACCATAACCCTCTCAAACCTGGGCAGCATGGACAATGCTAAGTAAAGCTTCAATATTTGATCATTTATCTGGCCATACTCTATATTATAATATTAACAGTTTCGTACATGTGCTACTAAAAAGTGTCTCATTTGAATACTTTTTTTATATTAATCCCAGGTCTGAGACGGCAGGCTGCTCTGGGTTTATAGAAATCCACAACCTCTGAAAAAAATAAATAAATAAACGTTTATATCAAAAACATTTCTAAAGCAGCGTCAGAGGTTGTGGATGATGGTCTTGTTCTGAGAGACACGATCCCACCGCTAACACGAACACTACTTCACTCTGATGGGCTAGCGTGCTAAATGGTGGCTACGCTGTTAACTGGTTAATTAGCCGCTAACTTTTAGCGATTTAGCTGCTGAATTGTGACTGAGCGGCTTCCTGGTTAATTAACTGATAACAAGTGACAAAGCTTCTAAATGGTTTATTAGCTGCTAATTGGTTAATTAGCTACTAAGTTTCTAACTGGTGACGAAGCTGCTAACTAGTTACTACGCTGCTAACTTTTACTTGCTGCTACTACTCGCTAGCGTCCTCCCTGTGTAACCGCTCTGCCTCTACTGCCCTGGTGACGGTTCGTTTAGCCTGACGGGATCATTTCTCTGGGCTAAGTGTTAAGTAGTTCCTAAGCTGCTAGGATTCTCTTCGCTTGGCCACTACGGCCCTGGTTTAGGTTAGCTGCTCCTGGTCGGTCATCTGCAGCTCAAACCGAGCACAAACACTTTCTCTTTCATTTCATGTCCCATCACACACAATGTCCCGTTCGTCTCATGACCTGTCTCGATCTAATCTCCCCGCTTTGTAATGTCTGTTTCTTAAGGTTATCTGAAAAATATTAGCTGTGAAATTAATATTTTCATACTGATGCAATGTTGTCCCAGTATCAGCTAACGTCGATATTAAAGTAGAGCCTCCGATGCAAACACTGGTCTCTAAGCACAAGGCCTTGTAGTGTGTGGCGTTAACTCTTGTGGTGTTGCAGCTGAAGACCCAGTTGACTCAGACCCTGTCTAAACTGGAGACTGAGGAGAGTGAACGACAGAAGGTGGCTGGTGACCTCTACAAGGTGAGTGGATACCAACTGCCCCTCCCAGTTTATGGATACAGACAGCTGGTTGGTTAGTCCCTCCCCCCCATCTTCCCCCCTGTATGGATACATACTGCCCCTCTCTCCTCCCTCTTTATGGATACAGACAGCTGGTTGGTTAGTCCCTCCCCCCTGTATGAATACATACTGCCCCTCCCACTTTAGGGATATAGACAGCTGGTTGGTTAGTCCCTCCCACCATCTTCCCCCCTGTATGGATTCATACTGCCCCTCCCACTTTATGGATACAGACAGCTGGTTGGTTAGTCCCTCCCCCCTGTATGGATATGTGTTGCTGCTGGTCACTTCCTGTATGAGGACTTGTGTTCTGTTCCCAGGCCCAGCAGTCTCTGGACCTGATCCAGGAGGAGCTGGTTAAGGAGGCAGGCCAGGAAGACCTCATAGAGAACAGCAGTCTGTCGTCACAATCAGTATGTCTGTGATCTTACAATCAGTCTGTGATCTTACAATCAGTCTGTGATCTCACAATCAGTCTGTGATCTCACAATCAGTGTGTGATCTTACAATCAGTGTGTGATCTCACAATCAGTGTGTGATCTCACAATCAGTCTGTGATCTCACAATCAGTCTGTGATCTCACAATCAGTAAGTCTGTGATCTCACAATCAGTCAGTGATCTCACAATCAGTCAGTCATCTCACAATCAGGCAGTCTGTAAACTCACAATCAGTCAGCCACCCAGTGGACATGTCCTGAGTAACTGTGTTGTGTGTGTGTGTGTGTGTGTGTGTGTGTGTGTGTGTGTGTGTCAGGAGGAGATGGATAGAAAGGAGAAGATGACTGCAGGATTGAACCACACTGTGAGGGAACTGCAGCAGCTGCTCCAGGCTGTCAACAGGCAGCTCACCAAGGGACAGGGCGGGGTATGCACACACAGCACCTGCTCCATTAACCATTAGGACGCCCGCCCTAGCACCCACAGGGATACATTCAACCAGTGGGCAGAATTCTCCATTTTGTTTTGGTGGCTTCCTGTGTAGCATGCTCTGATGATTGTCCTCTCTGGCAGGAGGCTGACAAGGACTCTCCGGAGGTATAGAGAGGAAGAGGCTGCAGTGGACTGACCCCCCCCCCCCCCAGACCTCAGTCACTACCATTCCCCCATCACCACCCCTCACACTCTGCTCAACCTCAGCCATGGACCCAGTGCTTCCATGGCAACCCACAAGATGGCTGACCCTTTGTTAACTAGCCAATTGTCAAGGGCATCGATAAAAAAATACTTAGCCAGCAACACTTACACAACAACTAACTTTGTTTGATAGGCCAACAAGAAATGCAATAGGTCTCTCAGCTTTATTTACTTCTAAATAATTATTTTAATCAGATAATGTTAGGCACGTTGTTTGTATAAATTTACTACAGATCTACTTTTGAGTGAAATAGCTACTTTTTAGTAATTTTATGTTCTGCAAGTGTTTGGAACCTGTGAAAAGCGGTAAACCTTATTTCCCCTCCGGTGAACAAATGGTTGTGAGCGACCCGTGTGCGCGGCAGGCTCCAGGTAAACACTTCTCTCACACACAGACCCATCGCCCCCATCTCTTAGTCAGCAGGCAGGCTTCACCCAGAGCCCCTGACACTCCAGACAGACACACACACCGTGTAGTATTTCCGTTCCTACAACTATTCCCACACAGCCATCCTGTCTCCCTGCGATGTGTTCGTTGAACCTCACACCAACTTATATAGACTCCTTTTTCAATGAGAATATTTTAATACTACAGGCCATTTCTGTTGGGTGTGTGTGTTTTTCCCATTTCTTTGTCTAGATTGCTGTAATGATACAGAGCTTCTTACTTCACTAAAGCAAACTTCTGGGTATTTTCCTTTTCTAAATGTCTTTGTTTTTCAATTGAAAAGCGGACTATGTCACCGTTAAATAATGAGGGGTGCGTTGGTTAAACTCCAGGGCTTTTCCATTGAGGGTTAAGCACACAGACGCATCCTCTTCATGGAAGCTTGTCTTCAGATCCTTTTCACTCCAGGTATAATTTGGCTGAGTTTGTGTTGGGGAGAGGATGACATCAGTGGTCCTTGCATGTCAGCGGTGTCACCAAGTAACTGTAACTATGGCGATTCATAGTGAGGAAGGGAGAGGGGCGTGTGTTGTCGTTCTGCCACTCTGTCTTCCTGACAGACCAACAGAGGGTTTTTTTTAATCCGTCTGTGACGACTCCAGGAGTAGGCGTCCCAGAGCGTCCGTAACCAACCCTCTACTACGCTGTTGTCTACCAGTTCATTAACACTGAGTATCTGGTTCTTTTTGTAACAGGTGACCGATAATTAAAAGGGACGCTTGATTTCAATCTACAGCGTCTCTGCTGGGTGTGTTCTTTGTTCTACTTCCACTTCACGCACACGCTGGAGATAATGTCAGCCTCGTTTAAACTTGATTTCACTGAAAACCCATATTAATAGGTCTTGTTTAAATGACCAGAATCGCAAACTAATTGTTCATGTTTTTAGTAGGTCTTAACTTGAGTTTTTACATCTCACACATTCTATTGAAAATAATATTTATTCACTATGCTGCTTAGCACCTAAAACCACAGAATAAATGTTATACATTAAAAAAAAAAAAAAAATCTTCAGCAATGTTGCTGCTGCTTGGTAGGTAACAAAGATTCGTGAGACACTAAGTCAACCGGTGGAGAACGAGGCACCACAAAACCACTTTGTAAAAAGTAGCTCAGCTCCACACACAGTACAACTATCTTACAAACGAAACAATGCGATGAGGATTCCTGGTTCCACAAAGTCAACTGGAGCGGAGCACTGAGGTGAAGGGGGGGGGGGGGGGGGGGGGGGGGGGGGGGGGGGGGGGGGGGGGGGGGGGGGGGGGGGGGGGGGGGGGGGGGGGGGGGGGGGGGGGGGGGGGGGGGGGGGGGGGGGGG
>JAVQJS010117290.1:0-11619 GCA_036024795.1 Galaxias rostratus | reverse complement strand
CAGTCATTATCACTGGCATATACAATAAATATATATATTGAACTATATGTGATATGTATACTATATATTAACTTTAACCTCGAGCAGCATGATCAAGACCTTCAACCTCTACCTGGTCTCTGAGGACAAAGAGAACTCTGTCATTTTCTCTCTCAGGTGAAGCGAGTAGACAGAGAGGTGAGGACAGGTAAGCAGCAGGAGGCGGGGCTAAAAGAAATACAAATACACCAGTGAACTGACTAAAGATTGTAGTGTGTAAGGTGTTACTATGTTACATGTACATTAACTCTCACTAGACCCTCTTTGAAAAGTTAATTTGTTGTAAAAAAACGCTGTCAGTCTTACAGATTCAAAGCCAGGCCACAAAATATGTGTCTGGTTTAAGATAAATTGTTTCACTAAACAGAACATCTCTGAGTATTTTATCATGTAAATGCAATATATTTATGAAGCAGGCCAATATGCTTTGAGGAATGCTTGCAGACACATATAATGAAACATTTACTTAGCAATCACGTCATCTTTTTATATGAATTTATTGTATTTATTGGTACTGATCATCACACATTTTCACTTTCACGCCGATTATCATTACATTAAACACTTATTGCTCCAATCCCTTAGATTTGAGAGTAATCGGACAATTAACAATACTAAGTGATCGGCAGATGCTGAATGGAACCAGTTTTTTTAACAATAATCTGGTCTCCATTTTGTCTCTACTGCCCAGAATGTACAGAACATGGTCCCCATCACAATCAATCACTTCATTATAATAAACGGCATCATTCTTTAGGGAATAAAAATTTCTATTGTATAAAATCTAAAACTTGAAAAAGTATTTTTATTATTTTAAGGTAAATTGAGTTTGAGGGAGTAAGAGTGTGGAGACAATGACCCAGCAGGACTATGGAATCTATTCTAGATCATTAAGGACAAAGCAGGGTCATGACCTTTAACCTCCATATTTGGTCCTTCACACCTACTTCCTGTCTGCATGGCAGAATGGTAGAATGTCTCCACAACTACACACACATCAAGCTGACAGCACTGTTAGTAAGACAGGGACACCTCTGAGTGGCTGATCTTTAAGTCAGGGTGTTTTGCATCCCCAGCATCTCCAATACTAAAGAAAGGGTAGAGTTTCTCAGTGAAGGTGTGTTTATGAGTGTAGATGTGAGTCATGTCTTCAGGGTCGTAGAAGGACAGCTCCCCCTTGTCATAGTCCAGCTGGACTCTGATCCTCTGGAGGCTCCTCTTCACAGTGACAGTCTGACCCAGTCCATTAGTGAACTCACCACTGCTCTGCAGTATAACCCAGATTCCATGGCCAGGAGAGGCAGAGAGCTCCCCCTTCCTGTCTACTGACTCTTTGGCCACTCCTATAGCCCACCATGGATGGTCTCCCACCTCCACCTCCCAGATGTGCTGTCCTGAGCTGAACCCTTCTGAACCCAGGACATTGGCATATTTAGTGTTCCTCTCTGGGTTGTCAGGAAGCTGCTGTCCGGAGTGTTTGTTCTTCACACTGGTCAGATCATCAGACAGAGAGAGACAGGTGTGTGCTGTGTTTGGGTCCAGAATGACTGGAGTGAACTTGACCCTCTTCATCTTCTCCCAGACTCTGAGGGTCAGGTTCCCCAGGTGTTTGGCCACGTCTATCAGAGCTCCTGAAACCAGCTGTGGGTCGGGCAGAGTGCACTGGGCCCTGGAAGAACATTCAGGAGTCAGTACTGCTGTGGATTCAGAACCACAGAGAGGAGAGAGACAGGGGACAGATCACTTACCTTTCCACTGTGGCCTTGTAGTTCTGGAGGGGGAGAAACACATGGCGTCACTACTTAGACAACATAGACAAGACTGTCATATCAGTATAAATGTATGTGTTTGATGGCATGTGAATCCCTTGACACACATTGACATAATGATGACCTACAAACTAGATGATAGTTAATGTCCAGCTGGACTCTGATCTTCTGGAGGCTCCTCTTTACAGTGTCAGTCTGACCCTCCCATTTAGGGTGCCTACCTCCTCTGCTCTATGGACCCCAATGTCAGTCTAAGTACCTGTTAGGTTCGATTTTCCCCTTGCACAATTAAACCTTTTGTGTCTGGGAGAATATTCTAAAAGGGCAATCATCTTTCACGCAGAGTGACCAATTTTGAGTCTAGAGGCCAAACAATGATTGATTTTGATTGGAGGAGGCTGGAAATCCCACCTCTGGATACTGGCAATTGTCTGTATAGTTGGTATATATTGTATATTTATATTGGTATAGTTATTGTTCGATCTGACCACAGCAGATACACTGTAATTGTAGCTTTTAGCCTGATGATATTAGTGCAAAAGTTGAGGGAGTACTGATCTATACAAAAAAGTGTGTGTGTGTGTATGTGTGTGTGTGTGTGTGTGTGTGTGTGTGTGTGTGTGTGTGTGTGTGTGTGTGAGTGATTGACGTTCTCTCAGTCTGTGAGAGAGAAGAAGTACTGATCTAAACAAAAAAGTGTGTGTGTGTGTGTCTGTGTGTATGTGTGTCTGTGTGTGTGTATGTGTGTGTGTGTGTGTATGTGTGTGTGTGACTATGTCTGTAGGTTAATGCTGTACTCCTGACCTGCAGGAATGAGATGTCTTCAGCTCCCAGCTCCTCCTCTATGGCTCTGATTGTGTCTGTGAGGGTTGATATCTCTCTGCTCAGCCCCTCAATCTTCTCCTTCATCACCTGAATCTTCTCCTCCTCCTCCTTCTTCAGAGTAGATATCCTGGCTTCCTCTTGTAGAAACTGGTGAAGCTTCTTAAACTCCTCCTTAATCTGTGTCTCTGTGTGCTGGGTCTGGACCTGTGAACAATCAGGAAGTCACCTCTAGGTGTCACTACACCACAGTACAGTACAGAAAATAAATCAGCCTTATTACAGCTTTATAGATAAACCTGTCACTACATTGAATAGTCAATATAGTACATACTGAATAAAAATAAATGTATTTATTACGATTACATATAATCAATAATGCTTTTTTTCACCATAACTATTCCAGACCTTTTCTTGATAGTAATGATGTATCTAAGATAAACTACTGTAATGAAAATATCATACATGAATGGCTCTTTGACCAGTTTCCATTTGAATTAAAAAAACATTAAATTGTTCAGTTTTACCTTGAGATGTTTTGCAGTTTTATCAAAGTTTAATTTAACTTCATTTAGGACTTTTAGTTTCTCCTGTAAAGGATTCAGTGCAGTTCTGACATTCTCCTGGTAAGTAAACACAGCAATGATTTTATGAGAATGTCAAAGAGAAAGAAGAAGAACTGTATAAACAGGCCAGTGAACATTCAAGTGGCAAGGTATTCATTTCTACGCTATTCTTTGTTAATGTGTTTTTAATCTACGAATGAGCTCAATGTTTATTGTCATACTTGCTATTGAAATAGTGAAGTTATTCTTTAAAATACTGCTGTTAGGGCTGAAGGCCGAAGTAACAATGGAATATAGATTTTAGTGGGGCATGTATCAGGGACTCATTTCTGCACATTTCTTTGTCAATATGTTAAGCAGGTCACTGTTTATTTTTCATTTTCATTATTTAAAATTATTTGACTATTCTCTGGCAACCTGTCCAGGGTGTACCCCGCCTCTCGCCCAATAGCGGCTGAGAAAAGCGGTATGGAAAATGGAAAAGCGGTAATTGGGTGGATGGATGGATGGAGGGACTATTCTCTTTCAAACAATATATGCTCTCATACCTTATGATCCTGTGCAGCTTCGTCTATGGGGCAGATGATGTGGTCTTTATGTATTTTGGAGGTCTGACAGACTAAACACACTGGCTGTTTGTCATCCAGACAGAAGAGCTTGAGTTTCTCATTGTGGAGACTGCAGAGGGCCTCAGACCCTGATGCAGCTCTCTTGTTTCTCCCCTTTAAGAAGGCTTCACAAAGGTTTTTCAACGCTAGGTTACAAGGCGGTTCTGGTTTTGAAGATCTTCTCCTACAAACTGGACACTGTTTTTCTACTTTCTCATTCCAGTATTCCTGCAGACATGCTTTACAGATGCTGTGGCTACATGTCAGAACCACTGGATCTTTGTAGATGTCGCAGCACACAGGACAGGAGAGATCCTCCTCTGGGAGGGAAGAGCTGGTGGCCTTTTTAACACCCTAAAGCAGCAAACATTTTTCCAGTGAGGAAAGATTTTTGTCGTCTTTGTACAGTTAAGAATCCATCAACATAATTACTTACCAAATCACTTTACCTGTCAATGTCTGATAATCTTGAGGATTTATTCAGCGGTGATCAGAAGTGATCCGTTTGTTTTCTCTCTCAGCCTGTAATGGTGGCAGTGCTCTCTTCAACAATATCAAAACCTACTTTCAATTTCACTTACAGTGAATGTTTTTCCCCCGCAGGTAACATGCATGTGTAGTAAATACATGCCACTACTAGATGGCAATGTTGTTCTGCTTGCTCGGTCTGTTTGATAACGTGTTGACCTTGACCATTTGATCTTGTGTCAAACCACCTGATCCTTTTAAAGGGGTTTTATGGCACTCAATTGTATTTCTTTCATCTGGAGTAAACTACCTCTGTTATCTTTATGCTGTAATCTGAACTCAGTTCAGTCTAAATGTATTGCATGTCTACATGTTCTTATTTCAGGAAGAAAAGACACACTTTGATTTCGACTACTTATTGTTACACATTATTCATTGCGGAACATTTAGTTTCATCATCAATATCAACAGGACAAACGAACTAGTGTTAACATTCACATCACCCTCTGACCTCTGACCTCCATTAAGCCATTGGTACCAGGTCTATAAGACTTAAGACAGGCTAGTGTTTCCTTGAAGCTCTAACTTGGTCAACCCTCTGAAAGTCTTTGGGGAAAGTCAAAGGTTACAAGAACAGGAAAATAGGGAGTGTAACGATCATCTGATCCCTGGTCAGTCTAACGTTCAAAGTGATTGTGGGTGTATTTAAATTTTTCAGTACCACATGAATACGTAGTTTACATTTCACCCAAACTTGAACATCAGAACAGCAAACCTGACTTAACTATAAAACTGTATTTACTATGTATTCAGATCTGTTAAGCAGTGATATGTCTGTTTTCTCTCTCAGCCTGTAATGGTGGCACTACTCTCCTCAACAATATCAAAACATTCTTTAAATTTCACTTACAGTGAATGCTCCTTTACCACAGGTAAAGTTTGATGAATAAATTGATATGTCTGTGGTAACTTTGACCATGTGATTTCATGATACATCAGTGTATTAGCTTTTGCATACATTTTTACGTATTAGCATTAGCATACATCCAAAACGTTTTTTTTTATAATTGTCTTGTTTCCTGTCTAACAAAATCTTTGGCAGTCTCCTTTTAAGGACAGACCCCCATATTTTCATCTTTCTTTAGGTTAACACACAATTAAATCTTACAAATAAACTGTTTCTCACTCTTGGTGCAGTCTAACCAGGCGCTGCAATCACCTTAACATATTCAAGTGCAACAGTTATGTAAATATTTCCGACGCATTTATAGTCAATGTATCCGCATTTACTATTAAGAGTGTTAAACGACCAGCTTTAAGATCGATTGCCAAGTGTAAAACTTAAAAATATAATGCACTTTTATGGGATGAGTCAACAAAGTAGAATTATGTCTACAAAAAGTATGCGGCCTTAACAAGTTTGTTCACTAAACAGCACATTGTCGCACCTAAAGCAGTTTCACTGAAGAAACTTGACGATAAAGACATAAGATATTCATAGGAAATAAAAGAAAACAAACAAATTACCATTTGCATTTGTTCATGGGGATATATTTGCGACAGCTGTTAAATTGTGTTCTTTGCCTTGAATGCCCACTGATAAAGGTTAAACCAAAACAATTCAACAAGTTTCCATGCAGGTTTATTGGTGACTCAAAATTGTCCGTAGGTGTGAGTTGTGGCTATACCTATGTGTTGGCCCTGTGATAGACCGATGACTTGTCCAGGGTGTACCCTACCTCTCGCCCTATGCTGGCTGCGATAGGCTTCATGCATGGAACAACAATAGCCATGAAACAACGAGAGCCTTGAACCAACAGCCGTCATGGAACAACAACAACATGCAATACAATGAAGACTGAAGATAGAATTCTCCGGTAAATGCGGTAAGTCCAATCGTTCAATACCAAAATGTTATGGATGATTGGCAAACTGTCCACTTCCTCGTGTTGAACTGCATTGCCATCGAGCCGGTACCAGTGGAGGAAGATGCGGACTGGAGCGCTGTATGCGGCTGTGGTACTGAACTTCACTTGGCTTTAGAGAAAATGGCTTGTGTAATTTTAAGTCCCTCTGTGGAAATCGCTAAAATTAATTCAATTGAAAAATGGCTAAATCAGTTGCTATAGGTTCTAAATTGAAATAAGGTGTCATGGTAGTCTGAAGAGTTGCTAATTCCAGCAAGTAAATTGATAAATTGGCAACCCTGCCGTAAATTAAGTCACTTAATGAATAGTGATTCTTCCTTAAGGTTTGAAACAACTGTACGTCTGACGAACCTGCAGGAAAACGTCCCAACAGCCGCGGCGAATTTGAGGTAGTTATCAATGATTAGAAATGGTCACAAACAGGGAACTATTTAATGATTCAAATGTACAGTCAGAAAAAGAAGGAATACGTGCAGGTCTAACTAAATAGTGTCACACAGAGAGGATAGGGATACCCTTTTTATTTTTGAACGATCATTTTCAGGGCACAACCATCACGTTAGTGGAAACCTGTTGTAGCCATTGTTAGGAGTCATGCAACGAACCCAAATGCAGGACGCAAAGTGGAGGATGCAAGGATGATTCCAATGGTTTTATTGAGTGATCACTAATCCAGTGGAACTACAAGCATTGTCAATATCAATCCACTGTCTATACGGCTCATATTGTTTATACCACATGGCATCATATTCATATTTATCTATTGTATACATATTTATCACTTATGTACATACATTTGACTGCTTTTGCACTTCTGGTTAGATGCTAACAGCATTTCGTTGTCTCAGTACGTGTACTCTGCACAATGACAATAAAGTTTAATCTAATCTAAGCATTAGCCCACCGAGTGAAACAACATTCTGAACCAGGAGGGCATGACACGCCATGGTAGCTATACTTTAGAGTTAAGGCGATCAGGGACACTTCCCAGATTGCCTATCTGTTATACCATTTTTATCAAATTGTTCATTTTTGTGATGTTATCAATGTTGATGCTGGGAAAGCGACTTTGTGTGATTGAAAAGAGCCATACAAACAAAATTGATTCTTATTATTATTATTATTAGTTGTACACCTGTTATGCCCAATGGGACCACTAGAGGGCTGGACCCAAACGCAGGACTCATTTGACAAGATATCAGTGTATCCAACATCGTTTTATTGGTAAGCCAGGTTCGGTACACAGAAAGGCAGTCCGAAAACCAGGCAGACAATCCAATATGGAGCAGGCACAAACGGAGTCGAGGGCACAGGCAGGGGTCAAAACCAAAAGGTGCTTGAACAATAGATAATCGCAGGAACGCTTGACACATGGTACAAAGATGTACTGGCACAGGACATGGGAATACAAGGACTATTTATACAAGAGGTAAGTGAACACAGGTGAGACCAATAGGGGCGGGGCAGGCAATTATCCCGACGAGGAACCACATGAGGGGAGGGGTCAGGTTCTGAAACGAGAGGGAAAGGTGAGTACACTAAACATAAACATTTAACAAAGTCAACGAGACATGACAACGCCGACATGACGACGCCTCATCCTCAGAACCAGGGAGGACATTCGCAATGAAAGGGATTCTTGTTAAGTATTGCGCAATTCATTCAAGGGAACTGAAAATGTATGTAAAAACTGTATTGCATAACATTACAGACATGTTATAGGTCATCCCTGTCTGTCAGCATCTATTAATAATTGAACTGAATAAATGTGGAAGGAGACAACCTTGACTGCATACCAACCCCAACCTTGACTTTGTTTCATGTGGATTCCCATAGTGCTTTGGAAAATAACATGGACCTATTAGGAAGCAGCACCAACATAATATGATATTTAGCTACAGTGTTTACCATCATCGACCACATTGAAATAGCTTGTTGTCATGACATGTCCCATATTTCAGTTATTTCGCTGACCAGGAGTGTCTAGAAAGGCACCTATAAATTAAATGTGTTATTGTTATTATTATTATTATTATTATTGTTATATGCTCCGCTGTAAACTACACCCATTTACTATAGTCAAACAGAGATCTGTCCTGGATAGATCAAGTTCTACAATCAACGCTTGTCTGGAGAAGCTTGTATTTGTTATGTAGAGCCTCGGAAATCCTTTGTTGCGTTGCCAATTGATATTGCTGTCTGCCTCTCCATTGACGCGAATGAAAGTGTTATGGAGAATGTCACAGGTGTTGTGTTACACAAACGATGGTGTGCTCCCTTTCTCAGGGCACTCTCTATTGAACTGCTCTGTAGAGGACTAGCTCCAGTGAAAACCATGCCATTTTTGCTGAACATCAAAAATAATGTATCCCTTCAGAAATGGCCAAAAAACATACTTAAAAAAGGATGAAAAAAAACTATTCTGTGTTTTTTAGCATTTTTTTCCGAATAACAATCCTTTTTCTTTCTTTTTCCTTTTTTATTTTTTGGTATTTAGACAACATGTGCTCATGCTATACCTAAGGCCTAAGCTATCCTTTATGACATTTTATAACATGACTTTGTCCACACACACACACACACACACACACACACACACACACACACACACACTTGGATTTACTACTTTGGATTCATGTCTTTACTAATGTATGAGAGCACTGAATACGTCAACAACTACACCTTAAGTGTTTTCAACAGCACCAACAAATAATAAAAGCCCCTTTCAATACCCAAACCGCACCTGTACCCATGAGATGTAGGAAGCTTTGTGGTTTTATCTAAAAAATAAAAATGTTTTAAATAAGAAAACAAGTCAAACCAGAGTGAAAACGGAGATGATCTCCTACGAGAGGACGACAATGGGAGGAAAACAAAGTGATGTGTTTTCACTGAAGATAACGTTAGTTAAAGCTAACGGGACCGCAGAAAGACAAGAACGACGACCCGGACATAAGCGCTTTCTGGTTGGTTATTATGGTTGTTATTTCTTCATGCTTTCTATGCTTATGACATGCTTAGAGCATGTCTGAGGAATCAACGTTTCTCTCTCCTGTCCCCTCTCTCCTGTTTCCTCGTTTCTCTCTCCCGTCCCTCTCTCCTGTTTACTCCTCTGTCTTCAAACTCCTCTCCCCCATTCCTCCCTCTCTTTTTCACATTCCTTTCCTTCTAAGTTACGACCTCCCCTTCTCTCTCTCTCCCTCTCTCTCTCTCTCTCTGTCTCCCTGTCTCTCCCTGTCTCTCCTCTCTCTCTCTCTCTCTCGCCGTGTCTCTCTCTCACCGGGACAGGCTGATGATGCTGTGTTCAGGCCTGGTCGTTGTTTGTCTGCTGCTCCTGCAGAGCGGCGCTCTGGGTTTTCTACCTACGTCGCTCCTAGCAGGTAAATCCATTCACCACGTGGAGATCACTGAGAAGGCGCTCCTCAGCTCCATCCTTCTGGTCTGCAGAGACGTGGCTCTCTCTGAGGGCAGAGACTTCGCTGCACCGGTAAGAATCAAATATCCAAAAGATTCAGCGTTATAGTGTAAAGTCTTAAAGGAGGTTTTGCTTTCATAAAACTACTGTCATTGATCAAATATTCCCAAATTGTCCATGCATTATTAATGCAAATTTGACTGTGTGTGTGTGTGTGTGTGTGTGTGTGTGTGTGTGTGTGTGGGTGTGTGTGTGTGTGTGTGTGTGTGTGTGCGCGTGTGGTGTGTAGTCTGGAACCCCGAGTGCTGAGAATGTGGCTGCAGCCTGCTCCTCACAACGCTCCGCCAGGACTTTCAACCAAGCTATCAAACAGATTGGATTCAGAAACGCACTGGTGGATATCCGTCACTACTTTGATACAGATTATCACTTCACTGACGAGAGGCTGCTTGAGTCCCGTGACGTCATCACAGACGGCCTCGCTGTTGTCAAGACCCACATCAAGACAGGAAACTTTGATGCAGCCAGACAGACACTGGGGGAGATCCTACACCCCTTACAGGTGACTTTAAATTAGATTAGATTTAACTTTATTGTCATTGCACAGGGTACACGTACTGAGACAACAAAATGCAGTCAATGCACTGCTTTGTAGTTTTTAACGCTTTAGAAATAGCTCTGTTTATGTATGCTTTTTAATTACATTTGACTTGAATAGTATATTCTGTAATGTGACTTTCCTTTTACAATCTCCAAAGGATTTCTACAGTCACAGTAACTGGGTGGAAATAGGATATAAGGTTCCCAACTCCAACCTAATCAGACGAGATACTAGCATTGGCAAGATTGCAGGTAAGTGTAGGATCGTGTTTCAATGCGCTTCAATATGTGAAAGGCAGCTAAACCACAAACTGTATTTCTAGTCAGAATACAATCGTTAAACGAGGAAGACTTAGTCTGAGACTTAAGACTGATTCAAAATAATAATCACTATTTATATTTGGGCCTGTTAGACTTTTATTAATTTTTTTATTTCGAATTTTAAATGTTTGTTTTGTGTTAGTTGGATTCATTTGTACAGTGCTACTAGTATTTTGTAAACAGTATTTTGTTTTATTATTCTTTTCTGACTAATTATAAGCTGTTCTGTGGCAGAAAAAAGAAAGACATAGTGTTGAAATGTCTTTCTTCAGAGAGTGGCAGACCTACGTGTCGTAACTGTGTTGGAAATGACTGTCGCAACAACATTCTGGAGGACATCTTGAAAGAGAGAGTTCTGACGTCAACCTATTTCGGCTTCAAGCCGTTTTTCGCTGGAAAACCAGCAGGTTCTCTATAACCACATTTTTTTTTTTGTATTTCCTCAAATCTGGTATGGATAGACAATACATTCCATGTGCACTAACAAGGATTGCTGGTCAGTTTACTAGACTCAACCATTCCTCTCTGCCAAAATCTTTATGATGAGTTATAAAAGCCTTTAAGCTCTCATTGGGCCGAACATGATTATTGTTTATTAGTAGAACTTATTAAATTTATTCATGTTTATTAGTTTTTAGGTATTTATTTCTACTTATTGATGACAGATGTGTTGAGAAGATCCTTAAATAACCGGCCATAAATGTTGTCTTTTCAACTTGAAAAGTTTTGATTTCCACCTCCGTTGTCTCTTTTTAATTTTAAGTGACTGGTTTAAATTCTGCACAATATTCTATACTGTCTGATAATCACTGGTAGAGATTAAAGGGAAAATGACACAGCAACAAGCGTCAAAAAAAACGTGCCCTACATTCAATGAAAGCAAAATCTCCCAAACCTCTCCTGAACGTTTACCTGAACAGGTAAATGCAGTCATGGGGGAATCCTTGACTTTTCCAGTAGGACAGCGCCAACAGGAGGAATCAACAAGGACACCTTGGATTCCAGCCATGGCTTCCTCCACCTCCAAGCTGCTGATATGGCTGTGGCAGCGACCAGAGAACTGCTGGAGGACATCAGAGGGGA